>JACXGJ010002046.1:25690-72077 GCA_016801105.1 Esox niger | reverse complement strand
AGCATTAGCATTCTGACCTTTGATTAAAGCTGGAAGCAATATTTTGATGTAGGCCCATTATTTAGTAGTATATTTTTTTAAGAAGAAGAAATAACTTTGGTGTACTCTTATGAGGTTACAGCCCTGAGTGTGAATATGTTCTGGCCACTGGCTTTCTCAGATCTGAAGAAAATTATTTTCACTGGAGAACAGTGTTGCAGCGATATATCATTGAACATTGAATACAGAGTAAAGGGTGAATCAACAATTTTTTATGGGTCAGTTACCAGAAGATTTTTATTTATATATATAAAATATCTGACTGATTGTATAATATAAAATCCAATCACTTTTATTTTCTGAAGTTTTATATCAGTAGTTGTCACAAAAGGATTCCCAGCCAATAAATACAGCCAGTCTCCATCTCTGCAGGGCATGCAATGAGATGTTGAAGCACAGTGCCTAAGAAACACTCCGTGGTGTAAAACATGGTCCACAGAGTAAGTCAGAACAAGAGGACATACTACATCACCCAAGGACAATAATAACTAATTCTGACAGTTTTATGAATCCTCGTGTATCTGAAGTGTATGCTTGTCTGGTATATACCAATGAACACTCCCAGTTTGAGTGAGCAATGGGAAAATAAGCAGAATAGCGTGGTGAGATGCTATCTGTTGACACGTCAAATTTTTCCACTCTTCCATTTGTCAATTTGAATCAGAAATCTTTTGCCCACATTCAAGCCCACATTCTGCCACTCGACTATACGTTAATAAATAAAACTATGCAGAATCCCACTGGTTTCAAATATATTCTAGTAAACAGTCTCTTGGGGTTAACCCTAACCTCAGGAAACCAGATTATAACTAGAAAAGAGCAACTCAAGATTTTATGAAATGTATGTTATTTTGCCTAAGTGCTGTGTCTAGCCACTCTGCAATTGTGTTGTGCCTAAGATCAGCTCGTAGCTGTGGTATATTGGCCATTTAACACCCCTACTTGTGCTTTCCTGCTCACATATACAGTAATAGGGGTGTTGAACTGCATTTAAGAAGTTAAGAGACTATAAATGACCTTTATTATCAGATAGATCAACATTTGTTGTTATGTTCCTAGTGTGTGTCACTTTCTGAGTCTAATTGCAAATTAACTGGGCAAATCCATTAAAACATGAATACAAGCACACACACACGCTTGCTTAGACACACGCGCACACAAAATTATAGAGTTGCCTTCCTGCCTGCAGAGTAGGAAACAATGGTTCTTTAAGAGTTCCGGTCAGAGGGAAGCATCCTCTGTTTTCCTCAGTCTGTTATAGACAGGCTAAACAGCTGAAAGAGTAGAAGTGCAATACTAAAAACAACAACTACAGTGATACTCAGTACTCAGTGCAGATCCTCCTTCAGTTACTGCTGAGGCCAATCTCGACAACTTCACTTGGTTTAGGATTTTTCCAATTATGCATGATTAATTAGTCCACCTCATATTATCGGATTGAAACAGAGGACATATGTTGGTTTGACTCTGGCCTAGAGGGAAATGTATGTTTTATTGCCTAATTTGTCAGGACTTCTGAACTTTGACCTCATCCGTTATCACAAGCTAACATGCCCGAAATGAATTGTGACTCTCCCCAGGAGAATTCCCAAAATACCTCAGAGAACTATTTTAGGACATGTCTGTTTGGATGCCTTTTTAGGATTGACAAAATATAGGGAATTCCACTTACCACTCAGCATTGCGTTTTGCTACATGAAACAAATTGCTTCTCACTTCAGGCACACTACGTGCATCATATAGTTTCCATCAGCATTCTGCCAATGTTATGTACTACACCACAAACCAACCAAAAACAACGTTTGTTCCTCATTATTTCCATCATGAGATAGAATGAATGTGCGGTCATCAGTAATATAACATTGGCAATTCTTGAGCTTGGAAGCTCCCATTAGACAATATGGCAGTAATCACTGGTTTCAAGGGACGCGTTTTAGTGGCTGATGGCAGTGACTGACACTGTTGGCTGAAGTGTAGCAGAGCTTTTATAGTTTAACTGCACACAATATTCTGAATTGATGCTAGTGTAATGCCAGTTGTTATTGTAGATGCTATTTGCAAGGTTAAATGGTCCCAGCAAAAAATGGCCTGCGGTAGGGACTGTCTGGCTTGATTGTTGTGTTGCGGACCCAATAGTTATGGAGATGAATGGGATTGTGAGGCGCTCAATCTGCCTCAAGGCTTCTCAAACAACCAGGCTCTGTAATACCCACAATTGGTCACCCTGAGCTCATTAGCCACCACCTAGTGAATTCAAACGTCATTCTGTAAGCGTGTCATGGGTGTTAAAATGTGCATTACCAATGTCCTTATCATTGTGACTGAAAAGTTTTATAGTTATCTGCCTCAACTGCTATGGTGGTGTACTAACATCGTTAATAACTATATCTGCACTTCAGTATTCTTACTAGGGATTAAGATTGTAATGAAAAAAGATATTAACTGTTAATATATTATCAACATTATTATTATTATTATTATTATTATACATGTTCTGTCTTTGTCAGGCTTGTCTTTGTTGGATATGATTAGTTTCAACACATGTTGGATCAATTATTAACCCTGTTAACAATATCAGCAAATGTCATGTCTTTGTTTTCTTTACTGGTTTATAGTTGTTAATTATTCAGTTGGTCATCTACCGACTGTAATGTCCATAAATATTGCATGCTAGGATTTTGGAGAACCGTATTATAGAAAATGTTAGACTGCTAAAATGCTTACATCGGCTGAAGTAAAGACAGAATTAAATAAAATGGCCTTCAGCTCTGCAGTTAATTAATGTTATGGGTACATTTCATTTTATTCATTCTGACTATATTATAAAGCTAAGAGTAGCAAATTATAGTTTTTACAAAAAATACAGTGCATATTTTACTATATTATAAAGCCAACAGTTGCAAATGATAGTTTGGGCCAAATGGTCCTGTCAGCCCGATATACTAGAGCTGTGCACTAAAGACAAGTTATCAGCAGGCCTTGGGCAAGTGACAGTTTACGGCGGGGGGTTGGGGGGGGTCTGGCCTGGCCTGTAGAAAGACCTTATTTGGGAGACTCCCATTCTGACATCCAACAAGCCCAGTAAAGGCATAAAGTAATATTTTACATAAAACAACACAACCTTGAAAAGGTTCTTTGTGCCTCACTCAAATGTTTTAACATGCGTAGCTAATGACTTTTTTCTGCCTTTTATAAGCCAAGCTGGAAGTCTCCTTCCTCAAGTTGTCAGTGTAGAAAGCATCAGATTGTAGCGAGAGATAAAGTGTTTCTGCTTCATAGACTTTCAAAGGGAAAATCATTCGAACAGTTTTAAGCATCTTTTGAGGAGAGTATAAATTGTGCAATATGTTGGAGATGCTTGAATACCACCACCTTTATCAGGTAGGTCCAGTACTATCCTGAGATAAAAAGTATATTTTCTCTTTTGGGATATGGTTAAAAATGATATTTTTCAATTACATTTAGAGTTTGATTATATTACATGAATTATGAATAAGAGGCTATTGTCAAGTTTGTCTTTAGAAAGCAGAAATGTTAATGAAAATAACCAGAAGTCAGAATTTACTTTATCTTTTACATGACTTTTATTGTGCTAGGAGGAGAAATATCTTATAACATTTCAGCACTTATTGGACTTCTTTACATTAAGTTTTCTTGTTGAGCTGACATTTATTTTTATATTTTATTCAGTAACTCCGCTTCATTGTTAAAAGACACAGTCTCTTGAATCATTTTATTACTCTGTCATTTGACTTCAGTACTTCTTTTCATCTATATGATTGTTATTATACAAATGGAAAATAAATTCAAGGCTGTTTATTCAGGAGGGTAAATTAAAACTCCTTTCTTGAGTACACAGCAAAACAGCAACAAGACCGATCATTATCTGCTTTTTAGGGTTCTGTCTTTCATGCTAACAGTAGAGTACATCTCTCCCATTCCTCTCACTCTTCCTCCAACCCTGCAGGTACAGACACACCTGGAGAATCCAACCAAGTACCACATCCAGCAGGCTCAGCAGCAGCAGGTGAAGCGCTACCTGGGCAAGCTTTGCTCACTGCCCTGCCCCAACCAGACCTCTGACCACGGCATGCCTCCAGGGCCGGGCAACAGTGCCCCCAACAGCCCCATGGCCTTACTCACCCTCAACTCCAACTTTGAGAAAGAGGTATCGCTTCGCCCGCAGATATCTCAGGATCGCGGCCGTAGCCACCAAGCTAATGTACAATGCGGTGTGTGTAAATGCCGTGTGCTGTTTCACACTGGCTTTGACATCTTCCAACTTTCCAAACCTTTGTTTACTTGTTTTAGATGGATGATGTCATTGATGACATAATTAGTCTGGAATCGAGTTATAACGATGATATCCTTGGATTAATGGACCCAGGGCTTCAAATGGCCAATACGGTATGATTGCCCTAATGTCCTGTCTGCCTATCTGTCTACCTATTCATAAAAAACCTGTACTGTATAACCTTTTCCGTTGTACAGGAGTCTTCAACGAAAGTAGAATGCTTACAGACCATTGTTAACTACTCAGGTTCAAGCACCATCTATGCCTGGTCTGTCTGACCCTGCTGACTTATTATTCTCTGTCTTTTTTCATCAGATTGCTGCCAACACCAACCTCTTGGACATATATGGGAACCATGGAATGCCCCCTCCAGGACTTGCCATCAATTCTTGTCCTGCCAACCTGTCCAACATCAAAAGGGAATACTCAGGTGAGCATGAGAAACATATAATTCAATGTAGTTGAAATAAAAAATATATATATTAGGGAAAGGCTTTTAAATGAAATAGGTGTAACATGTCACTGTGTATGTTTAGTCATTCCAAATGAGGAGGAAATGCATTGAAGATGTTATGTACCTTCCAGTTTCCCAGTCTCCAGCCATCATGCATATGCTGGACAAGGCTGGATCGTGTGGCAAGTTTGAGAACTATCAAAGGCCTGAAGGGTTCCCTGTAGGTACGTCTGTTTGGTCATATTCATATGTACGCCACCGTTTGAATGACGTTACGCAGGTTCTAATGCCGGTCTTCTTCACCGACAATGTCTCCGACATAAGTGTTGTCTGCGTTAATGGTTTACCATTGCCTTCGTTGTGAAAAGTCATTGTTCGTACCTAACGCTAACTGCTTTGTTGCAGAAGCAGAGGTCAGGGCAATGGCAAAGGAAAGACAGAAGAAGGACAACCATAATTTGAGTGAGTCTTTGTTATACTGTAATCATTGGCTGTTTAGAAGTATGATGTGGGTTGTTTATTTGTGCTGCCATGTTATTGCATTTTGCTTGATTAATTGGTTTAATGGTTCTCTTCTTGGCCCTAATTTGTATAGTTGAGAGGAGACGGAGGTTTAACATTAATGATCGGATCAAAGAATTGGGGACCATGATTCCAAAATCAAATGATCCGTAAGTTTCCTAAATGTTGACATGGATTTTAATAAGTCTTTCATTTAGATCTTTTATATCATGGGCCAGTGCGTTGACCTGACGCCAGATTGTATGATTACTAGAGAATCATATCATAGTCTATTTCCCGTGCATCCATAAGATGTTGTACGTTAGAATGTTGTCAGTAGACGCTTGAATGCTGAGAGTTGGCTCCCATACAATCTCACTCTCTCTGGTCCTCAGCGATATGCGTTGGAACAAAGGCACCATTCTCAAGGCATCAGTGGACTATATCCGAAAGCTACAGCGGGAGCAGCTGAGGGCCAAGGAGCTGGAGAACAGGCAGAAGAAGCTGGAACACGCCAATAGACACCTGATGCTGCGGATACAGGTAAAGCACTGGAGGCCTCCAGGAGAAAGGTGCTACAGCTTTTAAATGTCACACTGTATTAGTCCGCCAGAGTATGACTGCATGCAGCAAGGCTCTGCTACCCCCAGTATGGTGTCAGACATGCAGCCCGAAGACAAACCACACTGCTAATACTACCTATCTTTATCCTTTCAGGAGTTGGAGATGCAGGCTCGCGCCCACGGTCTGAACACCGCCTCGTCTGCTCTCTCTCCAGCAGAGCTCTCAGCCCGAGGCATCAAGCAAGAGCCAGCCGTCGGAGATTGCCACCAGGATCTGTATTCTGTCCACCCCCTGCACCAACACCACCCAGCCTGCACAGCAGACCAGGCTCAGTCCAGCACCTTGGAGCTCAACGACGTAGCCTGTAGCTACACAGAGGGCCACGGCAGCAACCAGGGGCCTTATAGCGCTCATACTAAGAAGCACAACGATATTCTGATGGACGACGCCCTGTCACAGGTGGGAGTGGGAGACCCTCTGCTGTCCTCTGTCTCGCCAGGGGCCTCTAAGGACAGCAGCTGCTCTGGCAGTGTTAGCATGGAAGAGAATGACCAGAGCTGTTAGCACCCTCTGCTGTTTTCTCCATCCACCTACATCTCCAACCTTTTTTCCTATCATATATTGTGTTGGGGCCTTCTAAGAAAACTCCTTTCAGTTGCTAACTTCAGCTAACCGCTGTTTTTTTCAAGGCGTTTACACAATACATATATTTAATTTTTCATAGCTATTTTTGTTTTGTTTATTATATTGTATTATTGGGTTCTGAAAGCCGTCAAACAAAATTTACTGTATGGAATATAAATAACTTTAAGATTTTATTTTAATATATCATGGTTAGAGTTTTTCAATACTTTGATGACAGTGAGTCAGGGAGCAATATCTCACACATGTGTGAAGTCATGGCATGGGTTCATATAATAGTTATAAATCCCTAATTGAAATCCTGATAGGATATTAGTTTTACATCCCCCTGATATGCATTTATTTGGAATTAGAGCAAAAATATTGCATGTATGCAAATGTAATGTAAAAGACAGTGTCAGTCTACCAATATTGGTAGAAGTGCACAATGTATCCAATACAGGCATATTTTGTATTGAGATAATACATTTGAAATGTATTGCCAAAAATCCTCACAAAAAAGTGTATCTCCTAGGAAGGAAAACACATTTTGTTTTTAAGTTGTCCGTTTCCTGTCATCCATTTCCTAAATTATTTGTTGTTGTACATTTAATTTTTTTTGCCTGTCTATCCACTTACGTTTCAGAGATATTCAGGATAAAACATTTTTTCAAAGATGTGAATGTTTATATTGCCCGGAATATAAGGAGACTGCTGTGGGATTTATTTTTATGTAGGACATTGTTTAAACCCTGGAATAACGTCCATACATTTAAAATGGTTTGGTTGGTAACCATTTTTAAAACATGTACTAACTATTATTATATTTGGGGTTTTCAAATGCATACAGTGTATTGTATGACTGATTGTAGATATATTTTGTGGATATAATAAGTAGTCTCCCTCTGGATTTTTTTACATTATGTTGTGTTAGAAAGTGGGGAAATTAAAACACCAATATACCTTCGTTAGATACGTTTTCACCGCTGAGTCGATACATGTTAGAAACAACACTGGCAATTCTTACAACTGTATGCCTTCTTGAGTATGTAAGAGCTTTGCACACTTGAATTTTACAATATTTGCACATTATTCTTGTAAAATATTTTTCAGGCTCTGTCAAAATCTAAGGAATCATGGCTAGGCAGCAATTGTAAAGTCTTGGACACTGGAAACATTCACTGTAGCCACGGCATTGCGACCTAGGTTCAAATCCCGCTGGCAGATTAGCCCAGGGGTCATGTGGAGGGCGGTACATTTGGCCAGAATTGCCTGGGTTTTGGCGGGTGTGGGGGTTAATACTTTTAGTTGGTGGACCTGCCTGGTCATGCTCTAGTAACTTGTGATGGTTTGGGTGCCTGTGAGCTCAATCGAGGTAGAAGGCTGGAGAGTGTTCCTTGCAGTAAGGTTTCCAGTCTAAACTTTCAGAACGAGCAAGCAGCATAATATGAACCAGTATGCCATCAGATGTGCTTTGGAAGACACCTCCACATCAACTGTCCTGAGTCTGCAGGGAGTTTAATGAGGGAGCCGGACCTCAATAATGAATCGGATCACGAAGTAGAGGAGGAAAGGGTTCAAAAAAGTAAAAAAGAACCATTCACATCATCGTGGTGAAGTCCAGGGCAGATGTGGCTCTGTGGTGTTGGTTGTTTATTGTCCTGCTGAAAGGTTGATTCTTCATCCTGTGTCTCGAATAGCCAACCGAAGCCGGGTTTCCTCTGGTATTTCACATAGCTCCATCCTCTTACTTTTAATCATGAAAAACTGTTTTGCCGATGTTAGGCATAACCATTACTATGACGCAACCAGTACCATGCTTGGATGATTGGGATGTGTCTTAAACTTAAGGCTTTCCAACTTTGCCAAAAAGTGTATTCCTTTGGCATGTTTGTTTTTTGCAGTATTACTTTACTGCCTTGTCGCATGCAGGATATGGTTTTTGGGAATATTTGTTTTCTGTATATTTTTATTCATTATTTCTCTTTTTGTTGAGGTTATTATTGTGGAATCACTATGATGTTGGTTATTCATCCTCTCAACGCTGTAGCTGTTTTGAAATCACCAATGACCTCATAGGGACATCCATGAGTAGTTTCCTTCCAGTCTTCCAGGTCAATTCAGAAGGATGACTATCTCTGTTGTTGAATCTCTTGCCTGAAACTTTATACTTGAATCAGGGACCTTATAGATGTTGTATTTATTGGGGACAGAGGAATTAGTAGTCCTTTAAAAAACGATGTCACCCTTATTATTTCATTGACTGATTCCATGTACCTTACAATGCAACATGTTCGGCCAAATTTAACTCTTCAAGTAATTTAGACTTTTCTAAAAAATAAATAATCAAGAAGTAAAAAAAAAAACTATTTATGTAGGTAAATTGCAAAAATGAATTAAATGAATTTAAATCCTATGTTCTAATGCAACAATATGTGTAAAAAAAAAGGGGGTGAGTACTTTTTATACCCACTGTATAAGCTGTACTGTTCATGTGTATTTCTACTGTTTAACAATTGTAGTGAAGTACTTAAATATGCCTTTGATTATAACTATCAACTCTATGTTACATTGCTGTTTTGAGAGCAAGGTTACAGTGCATCTTGAAGTCTGTGGAACTATGCAATGATTATAGTCGTAGCTCAGTCAGAGACCGTACAGAAAATGAGACAGTTACTTGTTAGACATATCATCATTACTTTTTTATCCAGATTGGCCACCATGGTCTGCATATATATCCTGCCCTGTGGAGCAAATGGGACTGACAAGCTAAAAATGTAATGTCCTTTCTGTACAGTCTTTGGCCCAGTTCTGTGCCTGTTTTACTCAGAATATATTTGACACTAGGGTGATCTTTTATTATGTTGTAATGATTAATAAGAAACGCCTAGCAGAATGATTTACATTGAAGTGAAGTGCCTTACAGGTTTTTCTGTTTTTATCTTGGAGGATTGTTGCTAGACACTGGTATGTTGTTTTGTTGTTGTTTCTGGTGTTTGGTGCTTCATGTATGAAGTGTGGAGTTGCAAGGTCCCTAAGGAAAGCAGTTGGAGAAGACCTTTTGTCAGGCTGAGTAGAAAGCCATGTTATGGGTCTCTGATGACCACATGGTCTCTAAAACTGGACTGTAATAACATTTCTCTCCAGGACATCCATTTTGTTTGGATGTTTTTATGGCTAGAGTTCTGTTCCGTGGTCAGAATTCTTCTTGGAGGGGCTATAATCAAAACATTGTTTTTACTGAATTATCTGCTTCTTTTTTAAGACCAATTATTTTTATGAATGTAACTCAGTGTTGACTGCCAAAATGTGTTGCCAAAATTGAAGTCTAAAATATGCAAAAAAGTTCATTAACGTTATTGATGTTTGACAGCATAGCTGATGTTGTGTATGGATGTTTCCTAATTTATGAAGCAGTAACTTAAGAATAATGGCAATCAGGCCACAGGTAAAGCAAAGCACAAACCCAATGCACTTAAAGCCTCATGTTTAAACTGATCCCAGATCTGGCGGGTTATATCTAGACACTGGCCTTTAGTTTAATCATTGCTCTGTGACAGAACCCAGGTCAGCACATCATTTCCCTAACCGTCACCCACTCCTGTTGATGATACCACTATGCATCAAGTTTGGTGTTCTGATCATATAACATTTTCATTGAAAGCAATGTTAAAAGTGGATTGATACTCATTATTTGTAAATGCACATTTACATTTGGGTCCGCCTGTAACCGTGACACGGTTGGGGTATGCCACAGAAAGCATTTCAAAGAGACACATTTTTTAAAACATTTAACACACATGGCTGTTTGTTTAATTCGTTTTGTTCATGTGGTTGAGGTTGATCTGGCTCCCAGACACCTCTGCCAGTCCTATGGATCAACAAGTGAAACTTGGCCTCAGTTCGAAAAAGAAATACATGGAGAAATTCCTGGCACACTGGTATTGGCTTAATTGATTTAATATAACAACCTATCTTTCTCAACACATTCCCCCTAACCCTTCAAAGTGTTTTCATTGTCCTGCCTTCATTTGAAGTCACACCTAGAAGACATGACTTGTTTAAATTAAACGGTAGCAAATACTTTACTCTAAAATCCCTGTTACTTCCATTTAATTCTGTATTAATTCCCACTAAGGCCAATTTTGAATTGTTGATACCAAAGCCTTGTATGCGCTAATAGGTTTAGATAGACACTGCCTCTGCTGAGATAGCTACTGTAATCTGGTAAATACTCTGCCATGGGGAGTTTGAGGTAGTGATATTGATACACTGGTTATGAATGCATGAGTGATGTCAAATACAAGCTCATTAATTGAAAACTGTGTGTGGAAACATTAATGATCTTACGACAAACATTAAAGTCAATGAAATATGTGTTTTGAGTGTTAATGTTTCCATTATTTTTATTACATTGAAATATTTAGAAATAATATATCTCAACACCAATGATGGGACAATAATTTTACAATTGTCCTATGGGAAACAAAACATACACATTTTTGGAACCCATATTTTAATCATTTAGCAGATGCCCTTACTCATATTTTCTGGCCCCTGTGAAAATTGAACCCAAAAAAACTGGTGTTATAATTGTCTTTTTCTTTTTGGGGAAAATCTGGAATTTCAGCTTTAATGGACAGGAAATCGAGGAACAAGTTTATTCAGAAAGGTAAGATTTGAACCCACACGTCAACAGCATGTGCAGATATCCTTGGCTTAGACCACCTTGCCACAAGCATTTTTTGGCCAATATGTTGGCTCACTTACACTATATGACTATTTGTTATAGTCACCTTGATCATTGTCACCGTTGATAAAGATGAGCCAAAATTATTCTCTGAAATAAATTAAATACAGTGTGGAATGTATATGGTACATAATACCCATGTTTTATAGGTTTCTCAGATTGAGTCAACATTATTGGCATCCTTTAGTACTTAAGTGCTCCTCTTCTAATGAAAACTGGCCTTGGGTTTCCATACAACCATACAGAATCTTTTAGATTCCATACAACCCCACCATGTTTTACAGTAGATAACGTTATTTTCTACATATACATCCTTCTGAGAACAAAGCTGTTGTGTGAAAGTATACCAACCTGTTCTGTTTTATAGTTTACCAGCCATTTGTGGAAAAATGCATTGAGAGTATATCCTTATTTTTGTACTGCCACTGGAGATCCACATTTAGACACCTATTTTTTCCATGACACCCCTGCTCCAGCCTAAAGAGTAAAATTCACACATACCAAAGAGAAACAATTTACCACTAAAACTAACTTCACTGCGACGCCGGCATTTAGCTAAGCTTGACTGCAGATCAGGTCACTATGTTCTCCGAAGAACATTTTGTTACCACACTGCTCATTGCATCTAGTGAGCCCTAGAGCTGACTATTTCAAAAACACAATGTCTCAAGCAAATATTGCCCAAAGCTCCACTTTGAAATGGCAGTAGGTAACGCCTGTTTGCTAACAAACATAGTATTGACAATTACACATAGTGACTGTAAATAGTGTATGTTGACAGTTACAGAACTGACAAATTGTGTGTTTTGGTGCATCAGTAGCATTCCATTCCTCAGTCAAGGACACATGGAACGACTCCATACCTCATGTTCATTAAGATTGGGAACAACTTCACATTTCAAAGGTTCCTTTTGATATACTGGGCCTACATCATGGTTTTCTGATCTAGAACTGAAACATGCAAGTTAAACATGACAGAAAAAAAACATTGACATAGTGCACATTTCAAACGATATTGGCTTTGTTATCAAATGGAGGAATCAACAAGGGAACTGTATTCATTGGTAGCAGACCTCACATATCGCCATGGTGAGCTCTAGGAACTCAGATCCTTCTTGGCTGCAGCTGCAGTCCAGTTCCACGGTATGGTAGCATGTCTCTGTCTTGCTCTTTCTCGCTGGATGCATTCACGTAATTCAATGAGAAACAGCCACTCACGGATGTCTACAACACTCCAGAACTGGCAGTAGAGCCAGGCCAGCACAATGGCAGCAAATTCAACTGAGGACAGAGGTGAAAACACTGGGATTTGTTGAACTTGCCCAACAACGTACTAATGACTACAGATTTACCTGCAACATAATGATAATTGATATTTATTTTTGACTGTACTAGTTATGAGACTTAAACAATTTATAATAAAATTCTGCTCTTTAGTTCAACAGCAATACAGACAGCATTCTCCTTTTTTTATGAGAATCAACAACCCCAACCAGGGCCACCCCTGCCCCCAGCACCGGTCTGATGAGATTCAGAGGACAAGAAGCTATTGCCACTGCTGCTGTGTCTACTGGGACACAGGGACAAACTGGATTCGGCCCACTCACTGACTCCCAGGGGATCCTGGGAGCTGAGGTCTGTGTCCACACCGTCTGGATCATACTCGGAGATGGTACTCAGCCTTTGCACTTCACTCTTCACAACCTTGCTGCTGCTCATCACCCCAGAATGTATGTACACATCTCCTTCAAACACAGTGATATTGATCAAGTCAACAGGCTAGGAAAAGCACAGGTCCCACTAGAGGATGTCGGGCCCTCATGGTCTGTTTCTGACAGTTTGGTCAGAAACATGCATACCAGTAGCCTGCTGGAGGTCGTTTTGTAGGGCCCCTGGCAATGCTGCTTCTGTTCCTCCTCATACAAATGAGGAAATTCTGGTCCTGCTGCTGGGTTGATGCCCTTCAACGGCATTGTCCAGCTCTCCTTGTGTAAAGACCAGTCCCCCAGTATTCTTTTAAGACTGTACTGGGAAACACAGCAAACTTAGTCACAGCACAAATGGATGTGCCATACTAGTGGAGATGGACTACCTGTGTGACCTAAATGGGCTCCAGGTATCGCCTCATGCTACCAATTGTAACCAGGACACTAGTATCTCTTAGACCTTTTAAACAGTCTGAATATCCCAAACAGTTTAATGTGGGGAAAATACTGCTGTTTAGATTTTGTTGGTATTTCGTTTTCCCCAACAGTGTGACCATAGGACATTCTGCAGGTACCTATAGAAAATAAAGATCAATTTAGGATAAGGATCAAGTCTTTCTTCCTCATGTTATGAGGACACACCACAATTACTCAGTGAATTAAAAGATGACTATCTGAACAACCAAAAAAATCATATTTTTTATACTCAGTGTAACACAGATTGGTGAAGCCATAAAAAACTGCTGGAACCATTCCCCCCCGAAAAGGTTCATCCTTGTGAAGTCATCTGGGTACTTTGTAGGGGGCCCAGGTTGTATGGTCATCTGGAGATGCAGTACCACTGTGTATAATATTCTATAATATATATAATATTGCCTAATCAAATAAGAGTTGCCATCTGCATGCAAATTGTAAGAAATAATGTGCTTATTACTTACTAAATTATAAATAAAATTTACTTTACCTGAAAAGAGAAAAAAAACTTGACAAAGGTCAACAGAAAATGTATTTGTTGTCCACATGAAGACAGAACCATGCAATGGTTGAAGGACCTAAGGGCTCTTGTAACTTGCAGGACAGGACACAGCCCATACTGGTTTAGCTACTGCCAACCAGGACAGGACACAGCCCATACTGGTTTAGCCACTGCCAACCAGAACAGGACACAGCCCATACTGGTTTAGCTACTGCCAACCGGGACAGGACACAGCCCATACTGGTTTAGCCACTGCCAACCAGGAAAGGACACAGCCCATACTGGTTTAGCCACTGCCAACCAGGAAAGGACACAGCCCCTCCTGGTTTAACCACTGCCAACCAGGACAGGACACAGCCCACACTGATCCTAGCCACAGCCAACCAGGCAGCGTTTTTCTTTTCAAACATTTTGCAGGATGATCTTTGTTTACTGTTGAGCATAATTTTTTCACTCTGACAACCTAATAGCACTAATCAGAGAGATCCCCATAGTCTCCATAGATCCCATTATAGGCTAATAAATCTGTGTAGTGTGTACCTATATTGATGATTGTGGTCCAAACTGACATTCCTGACATCAATTATATTTACACATTATGACTACTCAAAAATTGTCAATACCACAATGCTAAAGAAAAAGCACAGGTCACAAGTGCACATAAACACAATGGATGCTCAAAACGTACATTCACCACAAACAAAGTGTTCATACAGGATGTATTATTGACAGCTTTTAGAGCACAACTATGGCAATGTACAATACAAAGCTAAATAAGACCAAAGGGATAGTGAGGAAAGACAGTTAGTAAGCTACACAAATAATAACATCCCAACAGATAGACCATTACAAATATCAGATTTTTGGCAGTGTACAGCTCCCTTTAAAACCAATTCTCAAGGATATCACATGTCAGAAATGCAAGAAAATTACATTCTGGTAGTTTTCTGGTATTGACTAATGTAAAATATAATTTGTGGGAGAAAAAAAACATTCATCTTCATGAAGTGCAGTCCACTGGTAATTGATATACACACAGATTCTTAAAAGTGGAGAGAAAAAAGCATGAAAGAAAAATCAAATATGTAGAACGGACCCAGTTCTCCATTTGGCTTTACCGTCAGTTGTACAGTCTCAAAATAAACTGATAAAGATACATTAGGACAAGGGTGTTACAACGCTTCCTCCATCTCTCTGTTGTCTTTAATGTGAGCTGCATCGGATAAAACCTGAGTACGAAGGACGCCGGGATAACAGTGACGACATAAAATATCCTCAATAAATAAGTCATATAATTCCTCAAGAAAAGAAGTTGTGTGCTTCTACTTGATATGAATGCGTTCAGAGGGATTTGGTGTGTTTTATAGTTTTCCATTGTGGGGGTGTTGCTGTGGAGGCTGGCAGCTCGGAACACAGTCTCATTGTGAAGGCACGTGAGCCAGGTGTAGGTTGGTCTTCTCTTGGCTACCGCCGTCTTGGTCCACATCAGAGCTGTGCTCATCAGAGCTCTCAGTCTCAGAACAGTCATGGGGCACATTCTCATACGCCTCATCATCCATTTGCTCTTCTTTTACACTGGGAAAATAAATCAAGATGAGGGAAAAATAACTCATGAACTCATGAAAGGCACTTGTGATCTACCAGATGTGGTTTTGAATTGGGATGAACCACTCACAGAGGGTGAACAGGATATTGTTCTTCACTGCTATCACTGTAGGACCCGTTCCCATACCAGAGAGCTGCATTCATCTCCTCCTGCTGGTACATATAGAGTAGAGAGCTCAGAGAGGGAGCGTGTATGGAGGCTGTTCAAAGGAGGTGTACTACTGTCTAGACACGATTTAAATAAAACCCTCAATTAGTCAAGAGCTTTGTGTTAACTTACTTTAGGAGTAAGGAAAGCTGATGTGTGACCATGGCCAGTATTCTCTCTCTTGATAGACCTGCCATTAGACATAAGTACGTGTTATCAACATCCTCACAATGCATTTGTCTAAGTTACATGGATTCTAGTAATATAATACCAACACCAGTATGCTGTAGGTGTAACAGGTTTAGACAGAGGCATACAGGGAGCTACGAAGGCGAGACCAGGCCTGTTAAACATACCCTTCGCCAACAGGCTTCTGGGGCCTTCTCCTCTGGAACTCCATCTCATCAACAGTCCACACAGCTCCTTTCACATTCTCCACACGTACAAAACACTTGTGCAGGCTGAGGTTGTGTCGTACTGCATTCTGTAGTCAGGGAAAACAACATACACAGTGGCCATCTGCATATCTGCATGGTGAGGACCATGACCAATAAGTAACAGTCCTAAAAGGAAATAAATATGGCACAGAAAGTAAGCCCAGGACAGGGGGATTCATACATGTGTAGAGTAAGTCAAATACCTTCCATGTTGCTGCATTGCGTCTGAAATATGCAAACGTTCGCGTGAACCAATTGTAGATTTCATTTAGCGTCAGCTGTTTATAGGGTGATTCAAATATTGCCTGGAAAAATGCAGACACAGAAATACCATTAGGGCGGTGTTGCGTTCTATATCACTGCCTGACATACACATGTACTGTACCGCATAGGTTAGACTACGCCCCCTGACCCCTTACTAAACAAGGGAACACAAAGCTTTCAAGGAAAGATCTGGTATTCAAAGTCCACATGTATCTAACAAACAGTGTGTGAATCAACTATTTAGCTATGTAGGGGTTAGCCTATTGCATGGGTTTGAAACTGGCGTAGTCCTTTGGAAAAAAACACCCCACCATCTATCAAATAGAGCAAAATCATTCAGAAAATTTACCTATGTTTTAGAAATATACAGAACCCAGGAACACAGCTAGGCCTACTGGTAGAGCCAGCATGTAGTTAGCAAAGCCAGGATGAAATCAAACAAATGGATGCCTTACCTGTCTTATAAGGGCTGCATATGTGAATGGAGGTCGAATGTCCGTACTGACATAAAACTCTTTATTCTGAACAATATCTGTTGAGAGGAATTACAAAAACGTTCTTGATGAAAATCAATGACCGATGTCAATTAAGTAGATAAACCATGACAGGTAGTGGACAGAATAATGTACAGACTGATACCTCACCTTCATTCATGGTCTTGCTGTACTTGTCTGAGTAGCGTCTCCTTCCGGGGCTCACAGTGAGCACGGTGTTGGGAGTGATGATAGAGGAGGAGGAGGAGGTGGGTGGTGGTGTCAGCGGGGTGGAAGGAGCTGTGGCACTTTGAGACAAGCTCATGGGAGCAAGCACCTTGGGAAACATAACCTTGGGGAAGGAGACGTTGGGCATCAGAGCCGCCTGGGAAATAAGATCCATTTAAACACAGTTGTTAAGGAATGGAAACTTGGATATTATTTTTCATTGTCACTAGTTCCGGTCCACGGACCAGAGACTCACCGGTGGAGGGGCCGGTACTGATTTCTGCTCTGAGGATTTGAGGTGAGACATCATGGCTTGCAGACGCTCTTTGTCTTTTTTCAACTTTGAGAAAAAACATATGTGCATTTGATTACATTGAGAATGCATGACACAATGAAATGGTGTCATTTATATAAAAAAGTATTTACATGGCCTTTACAGATTAGCAGCGGTCACAGAGTGCTTATCAAGATACAGCCTAAACTCCAAGAAGTGAGCAGCAACAAGAAATTGAAGCCCAGCGTCTGGGAGAAACTCTTCCGCACCTGCAGTTCAAGCTGCTGAACAACCTGCATCTGCACTCGACATTGTGCTGTACTCTTGTCATCCAGTATGTGTTCACTGTTCAGATGCCTGCATGAGAAACATACACTGTTTTCATTAAGGCAAGCAGGACGTTAACTGGATCAACTAAGACTTGACAGATGAGGAAAACTCACTTGAGAAAAGCCTGAAAGTCTCCAAAGACAGCCTCACAGCCAGGCCATTTGCACATGCCATGTCCATAGAGAGGATGAGTGTTTTGTGTGTGATCATCCACCGAAGCACTGCAGGCAGACACATCCATATTTCAGGAGCAGTTTGGATGGATGACAATGAATGAACAATAATAGTTCCAGAAGGACTAGTCACCTGTCTCGCTTCTTTTGGGCTTGCAATTTATGATTCCCATTGGCAGTGTGCTGCTGGCTTTGGAGCTGGCCCTTCTGAAGTGAGAGTGGATTCTCACCAGCAGAGGGCAGGCTGGTGTCATTCTCACACCATTTCAATAAACCTGGGAAAATTGCACCAAGTAAACACATTAACCCAGCTGAATGAAAACAATATTTCTATCCATCAACAACAATAATAACAAAATCCAATACAGATGCAAGCATCCATGGCAGGGAACCAGGAGGACAAACTCGATGGGGTGGGTTCGATTGACGAAGGGGCTGGGGTGGACACTCACCCTGGGCCGCAGAGGGGCTCATGGGAGGCAGGACTGACAGGAGACCCTGCCTCTGCAGGCTGAGGAGGTGCTGCTGCTGGACCTGCAGAAGCTGCTGCTGGATGGCCACATGCTGGGCTGTGAGCTGCTGCCAGGAAGAAGACACAGGACATCAGCCACACTATGATAATAATAATAAATATAGTAATGCACTAAAGTAATTCAGGGCTTTGTAACATTTGGCTAATAGACCAAATGCAGACATTGGACCAAAAAACGAAATGTTAGGCCCAGCTACCTCTTGGCTGGACTTCTCAGCATGCTTCTGCTGTAAGAGCTGGGCATTGAACTGGTCCTGCTGTTTTTTGCAGAGATCCTGTATGTGTTGCTGTACAAAAAACAAGACCAGTTAATGGTAGCTGCCACTTTAACCCATCAGTATCTCACTGTCAGTTCACACAAAAAACAGGGCACAAACGTCAGGGGAAATACAAGCCAGCGAGAATTGCCTCTTCTATGAAGGAGGAAGCACAATCCTGCTTTGATTAACTAGTTTCTCTATCAAAATGAAGGAACTCTTACATGAGACCCACAATTCACTTAAGTTTCATCAACATAGTAATTAACTATGATCCTGACCAGATGAAACACCTACAAAAATGCAGCCTGCTAAGTGTTTTCCAAAAGGAGAGATCTTTGCTTGTAGGATTCTTGCTTGGACCAATCAGCGTAATTTGTCAGTGCTGGATTGAGACGCATCATTCACCCATGTTTAAATGTGTGAATGTGTCAATATTGAAAAAATGGGGTAAGATATTGAAATGTTTCAGAACAACAAAAAGACGTATTATATCATGTTCAAACAACTGAAAAAAATGGGACAGAATATCAATGGAGCCCACTCATTTGTTGAACTTCAGGTATTATCTGAGCGGCAAACAAAGAAATACATCTTCTACATGCAATTTTTTTTAACACACATATGCCCCTTTACATGTTTTCAATTAAACTTATAGCACAGTAACAATTAAAAAGAACTAATTTGTATGCATGGTTTAAAAATTGCATTTAGTAAATCAGCATATTACTATTGATCCAACCAGATCTATTTTTCTTCTCTAAGTCACCATCCCAAGAGAATTTGAAACCTATCCCTCAATGTTATATCAATGTTCACGATGCTCTTTTCCCAAAGACAAGATTCATGCTAGCTAGTTTTTATAATGCTTGTTAACTTATCATGTAATCAAACATCAACAATTCCACACACTGCAACGAGGAACCCTCTCTGTAGGTAAACTGTTTTTCTCTTTAACTAGGACATTTCAGCTTGAATAACATCTGTGTCGAAAACTTTTTGTCTCATGTAGGCAATTTCCTGTAATATTCCCATCAGTTTGAGACACGATTCAACACTAATCACCAACAGCAAAGTCCACAAGAGGTTTTTCAGATGAAGTGGTTTGCAAACAGCAAAATGTCAGCTGTACAGTGTTCCTCAGACGACCGTGGCTGCTTCAGTATGCACAATAGTACAAGTTCATGTTTTGCCAATGGTTTCTGGTATTTCATGGGTTAACTGGACTTATGTGCGTAAACAAGTGTGCGAAATCTCATCACTCCAATTCAAACTGTTTGCAGCATGGGTGCCAAATTCGTTTCATTTTCAAGACCACAGCATCATGACTGTTTACCTGTCAACAGTGGCTACATCATTTCACCAGGGGGGACAACTAGGCTAGATAACAAGCGCTGGCATTATTTCAGTTCAAACAAGTGTTCAATCATGCACATACATGCAGACTGAGTGAGTGAATGCAGATCACCTGGTGTAACATGAGTGCTTTCTGCTGCTGGAGGAGGGCCTGGACCTGCTGTGGATTGAGGACCTGCTGTGTCTGGGGACTCTCCACCAGGGGGGTCATCATAGACACTGAGACTGGAACCTGCCAACATCAACACACACAGATGAGCCCAGATCAGAACCAGTCTAAACGGAAAGTAACAGCAAAACAATGCCAAAAACATCACAGTGTTATTATTTATTTTACCCAAAACATATAAACAACCTTTGCTAGGCATCCAGCAATTACCACTACCTCTCAGCCCCAACACTCACAGCTCTGGGGATGTTTACAGTAAACAAAAACAGAATAATTAAAGCTGAAAAGATATATAAATAATGAATACAAAGCAAGAGATGCAGGGCAAGTTTTGCAAAAACAGAACTCTTGCATTGCATTTTAATTAACGTCTGAACCATGAACAAACAGTTCCCACCAAGGCTAGCTCTGTTAGGGATCCAGTAAACAAACTGCTGGAGGATGTCACAGAGCTGCTAGGCTAATAATAACAGTGGATTGCCGTGGAGGTGGTGCTTTCCCACACTGACAAAACAGGCACTGGTGCAGGTGTTCAGGTCCTAATAGGCCAATACCCTAGAGCTCATTTGTGGATATTAGACCCACAGCTTTACATGACTTAGAGCAGAGGGTAAAACATTTTGCAGGACTTTAATGCAAATGCCTGCAACACACAACCTTCAAAAAGCCAGATTCTGCCAGTTAGTTTCTGTATATGGTATTGGATGGGCCATCTTCTTTTGTATGCACAACATCAACAAAACAAAACCCTGCGCCTAATCCTTGTTTCCATGACGGCAGGGCAGACAAGTCCAAACATCTTTTGTTATTGTTATTGTTGATGTGACAGAAACCCACATACCAATGAATGACACTGATGAGTCCCTAAAGGTCTGTGCTCCAAGGCTAATCTTCCCAAAGTTACAAGAAACCTTAAAAGGTAAAAATGCTTATCACATAAAATAACCCAATACTTTAAAGCAGAATCCTTTATACAAATATGAACAAAGTGGTTATGCTGCCGCTGTTTTGTTTAAAAGCTCAGGGATGGGCCATAACAACAGCCCAAAGCACAACAGAATTATAAAATACATGACCACAGTATGAGAGCCAACAGACATTTTCATATGTCTGCAGCAAATTAGTTTTGATTTACACATTCATATTCAATTTGACTAGCAGTCACAATTACATTCACCATAGCCCAATTAAATTCAACCAATGTACATAGCAGTAAACAAAAACCAATCTACATGCAGAAACAGCCTACTTGACAAAATTAGAACAACCAAGCAGACAAACCTGACCAACTCCATTTACAGTGGTTGTCTTTGGGAGTCAGAGAGACAAGGTTGGAGAGAAGGAGCAGTATGCCGGCACAATGTTATGCTGTCTGGCAGTCTGACAGAGTGTTTGTGTGCATAAACAAAACGAACCAATAATACAGATCTCTCCTTCTCCACCAATCATAAAGTACCTCAGCAGTCTCAATCTGCAGCACTACATTTGACTCAGTCACAGCTATCGTACCAAAGATACAAACACAGAAAGCTGTCAAATTTGGCAATTTAAGAACTTATAGCCAAAGCTTTAGTCGTGTTGCACACTATAACATTTTCGAGTTTCAGAGTGCCTGAGAAGATGGCTTTTCTCTGACCTTTACGCTTTGGAACAATAAATCCTGAAGCTTCTGCTCGTATTTATTTTCATCCCTCATGTTTATATCTTTATTGATGGTTTGACTGATATGATACATCTACTGTGAGCTCTGCCTTATTACTCAGAAGCAGAAAATAAAAACCTGCAGCTATTTGAATTAACATCCCAAAAAATGTATATAAAAAGAAAATCCCCATAGCTCTACAACTCCACATAAGCCTATTCCACACATCTAAACATGCTAGAGGTAAAACGCATGTGTTTGTTGTAATTTGTAAAAGTACTCTACAACATGCAGTCATATGAAAAAGTAACCAAACCCCTGTTTTTTTTTCATATTTGGATACATAGATAATATTTTCACTATCTGCTATTGGCAGATAAATGTCAACACATAACAAGTGACACTAAAAGATAATATTTTGCAATAGCCCAATTAATTCAACAAAATCAGGCAGAAATGCAATTTCAGTGTAAAAACTAAGTACATGCCTAGCTTCAATAACTGGTGCTGCCCTCACACAGAATAAATGAACATAGTAGCTTCTTGTAATTATCGCCAGGTCTATTACATGGCTTTACAGTACTGCTTCAACTGTGTCATGTTTGTGACATGTGGCCTCACATTCGCCTCAGGAATTCTCTAGCACAGTATGGAATTCATGGTTGGCAATTTGGCAAGACACTGAGATAGTAATGCAGCCCAAAACCATAATGCCACAGCCTCCATGCTTTACCATTGGTATGAGGTTCTTATGTTCAAACGCAATGTTTTCTTTTTGCCAAATATGGTGACTGATATTGCAGCCAAACAACTCCACCTTTGACACAACCTGTCCAGAGCACATTGTTCTAATAGTTTTACTCCTTACCCAGTTGGGTCTTGATACTCTTTTTTGAAAGAGTATCACTTACAGTTGACACATTCACTTTGACAATGACACCAATTCTGAGTAGTGAGCTTTGAGTAACTGCAGATACTGAGTACGTGTTGACAAGAGCTATGACTGCCATAATTCTTGAACATAAATGAATTGTACATCATACAACTTTTTATTAACAACTTTCTTAATATTTATGATTTACTGTAACTTAAAATATGTTTAAATACTCTACCTTGGCATATTGATGGAGTATAAGTCATTTGCGGAAGTTCTATGGAAATGTAGAATATATCCATTTCATTTACTGAAATGGATACAGTTTGGACAAATAGGCTGGTACAATGAAAACTAAGGATGCGACAAACTGACAATTTTCTGAAAAAGTTTAAACTGACAAAATTTAAACAGGCATTTCCTTATCGATATAGGATGAAATGATAAAATTCCTTGTGAATTGGCACGTTTCGAGTTGTTGTTCAATCAAAATGGGATCAAAGTGACACTAGATAACTAAGTACTTTTGAAGATCAACTGAAATGCAACTACATGGCTTCGAAAAAAGCTTCGATATCAAACAGTTAGGCTTGCCATTTCGCTATGAATCTTAATGGATTCGGAGATTAGAAATCTCACAATTAAAAGTTATGTATTCTCTGTATTAGCCTGGCATTAGTTAGCTATCATACGCTTCCCTACTATGATCCCTGGAAAAACTTGTTCTGCAAAATTTGCTATTGAATTACCAGCGTCTATTACAAGTGTAGAATGATTCCAGACTGCAGACATTGTGGTTGTTGTTCACTAGACATAGCCAGCCTGTTTCCCGTCTGCCCATCATCAACAACTAACATGTTGACACCACATTCTTAGAACAATCTGTTTCATGACTTTGGCTCACACTGACTCACAGTAGCTACCCAATCAGGTATTTTTTGCCAGATTCGAACAAATTCGATAGGACTGGTGCATCCCTAGTTATCACACAGCCTTATGGTTATGACAAAACCTGACCAATATTCTAATCCTAATGGAAGGGACCTTCTCAACATACTATAATTATTTTTCTAATTATTTGCACGTTTTGGTGCACCTGATTCTTTCAGTTTCTATTTAATTGTTTTCTTTGATGTAAATGTAGGGGAGAACCAACTTTTTCAGTATCAGGAAATTAGATTTGAGTTAATTTTTTATTCCATACATAGCTTAATTTTGTTGGTGTGATTTGTAAAATTTGTTTAGCTTTATTAATGAATGTGTTTGGAAAATAGATGAAATAACCATGGGTCCAAATATGTACAAAGACAACGTTCCAGGGGGAGTACTTATCTTTTCACATGACTGCAAGCATAACAGAAACAGGCCTATTTAGGCACACTATTTAGGCTGTATTTCAAACAAAGACAGGTAGTCTAAATAGTGATATGTTATATTCAGGTTGCAAACATTGACTAAGGAGGCAGACAGATTGGGTTAAGCAAAACAAACCGCTTTACTCCCTGTTCACTTATGACTGTGTGGCACTGCACAACCCCAACTCAATCATCAAGTTTACCCACGACACCATGGTAGTAGATCTGATAACCAACAATGAGTCAGCCTAAAGGGAGGAGGTAAACAAACTTTCATTGTGGTGTGAGGACAACAACCTTTCCCTCAATGTCAACAAAACAAAGGAGATGATTGTTGACTTTAAGAAGCAGTGGAGGGAACACGCCCCAATCCAAATCAACGGCTAGATCTACGTGGCTGAGAACTTTCCATGGACCATCAGTTCCACAAATGTTGTCAAGAGGGTGCAACAGTGGGCAACTAAAAACACTTGGCATGCCACCTTTGGTTCTTTCCAAAAACCATTGCGTCACCATCGACTCCATCCTGACCAGCTGCCTCACAGCCTGCTATGGGAACAGCTCTGAATGCAATCTTACTTATGGCCCAAAGTGTCATTGGGGCATGTTTCAACCCATCCTGGTCAGGTGAAATGATGCCAGACAGAATCCTTGTCAAGGTATACCTCACTCCCTAGATTTACACTTTATTTAGACATTTCTCTTTTCAGACGGAAACTGTATGAAAGCATGTATATAGTCTCATACTCAGAGGCTCTCCTGAACAATCGACCGGGTTCAGTCAACTACACTGGCTGCTCAGTTAGTCATGCACTCTCCTACCCATACAGACAAACACAGCGGAAGTCTTGATGCAAATACTCAGCAGTTATTAAAACAGAATAAATATTTTCTTTTGGCATTGTCGAGCACAATCCTGCAAGTAAAAATGTCTGCATTTTGCCTGCGTGTTCTTTGTGCATACGACTAACACAAAATCTTCCTGAGTATCAAAAGTTAAACCAGACAAAGAATGTTACAGGATTAGCCTCCAAAACATTTTTTTGGAATGCAAATTAAAATTGCCACTGGGTTGATATTTTCACTATTGTGAAATATGAGGGGGAGACGATCATCTTAGTTGAATTCTGAGTAAAGAGAGGGACTAGGAAATTGTGCAACAGTTAAAGAGGAGTGGCAGTGCATGCAGCACCAAGCTATGTGTACAGACCATTAACAAACAACAGTCATCCGCACAGCGCCAGAGAAAAGTTGCATCTGCAGCGACAACAATTCTGTTTGCTAACCTGGTTAAGCTGCTGGCTGTCAGCCCCAGAACCCTCCGGAGTAGGAGTCTGAGTGCTCAGCCAATCGTCCTTCTCGGCACTGTCCCCATTCTCTGTCTGATTCGCTGGACTTGCGCAGGTTGTCTGTTCTGACCCAGACTCATGCATCTGGACTTACTGGCCTGAGGACAGAACATGAAGAGAGAACAGTTGTAGAGTTGGAATAAAGGATTTAAACATGGGCTACTTCACGATCTTCACAATTTGTCTTTTCCCTAGAGTTTGAGAGACAGGAACATCCTATAGTGTTAAAATGAAATAGCAGTCCATGAAACAGTGTGATTCTGTGACCACCTGTCTAAACAGAATGCGGAGCAGCATCAAAGGTCTAGAAGCTGTAGTTGAAGAGAAGCGTGGGCAACTTGCTAGTTAGTGTGAAACATACGTTTCAGAAAACCATCATCCCTCAATCACTAGCTAGGTATACAAGCGTAATATTACTAGCTAGTTGTCAAACCAGGCCACTATCTTCTAGGCAGCTATTATTAGGTCTAGTCTATAAGAGAGATTTGCATACAATAAATGCGGTTCCTCAGGAAATCACTGCTATATCATCACCTATATCAACTAACAAAACTGTTGGAACACAGGTGTCTACGCTGATGGGTAAAGGTGAGAAGGAGGTGTAAAATTGGATTTCTGCCACAGCACTGAAAATGGTCCCCCACGGTGAGTGCGCTGGTTTGAACCTGACTTTTTAATTCAATTCTAATATCAACCAGGGACATCATGTCAGGAATGTAGTGGAATGCAGAGCAAGCACATTCATACATGTAGCCGAGGTTGCAGGATAAGATGGAAATCTTGGCTTGTTCACACCATGCAGCATCACTGGGCCACCTGGTTCACTGCCAGCTGGAGGAAGACCATTTCATCCTCACAAATGCCAGGATTCATTCGCCAGAATATGACATAATTCTTCCATAATATAAGAGGCAGTACAATGGGACAGCAACCTGTGACAGCAACACATAGCAACCAAAACTGGGCCTATTTATCATATGAAAATGATCGAGGAAAGCACCAGATAACCAATATTGTTCAGGCAAAGATGATACCCCTTGACCAAGGGATACCATGTCGAGCCACTGAAGAGAGGCCATGAAGACCACAATCACACACTCTCACACCACCTTTCGGAGGTGATATCGAGCGAAGAGCCCACTGGGAGGCTCCCACGTCCTCCCCATTGTGTGGAACATTTCACTCTGATGAGTCATCAATTGTCAGTGATTTGGCCTATCATGAGAGAGTACATGACGATGGCCCAAAAGTTGCAGGAAAGTGTACAACCAAACTGCAATGACAAGGGAGTTCCACGTTAAAGAAAAAGTCCTTCTGAGGTGACCACCAGGCCCCACGAAGCATTAGGGACTGACACCTTTCAATTACCTCCTCCGACAACTGAGAGGAGCGAATGTACCACATCAACCTCCTGAGGAAATATCATGGGAGGGAGACAGGCATGAAGTTGGATCCTACACAGTAAGCTGAGCAGGTGAAATCAACACCCAAATTGGACTAGGACAAACACTCACACCAAACAAGCCGAGAGATGTTGAAAAGGTGGAACCTCTTCTCTCCACATCCCTTGAAAGACAAATTCCATTTACCGTCACATACATGCAAAACCTGGGAAGGTTCTGACCGCAAGGAATTCCGGAGGCTCGGCGCCCCCGGAATGTCTTCTGGGGGCTGAATATCAAATCCTCATTTGATGCTTACCAAATGCCCAGAGTGGATAAACTCATGGAGTTGACAGGCCTCACTGCCAACCCATAATGTTGACCGTGGTTGAATGAGGAAGAGTATTTGGGGAACTCAGTAGGCATTGGAAAAATACAATCCCAGTCAGAGAAGACCAGGGTTACCCAGGACTGGCCACGACCCCAGACATTTCTGGGCATAACTGGATACTACCAAAGATCCATACCCAGGTACACCACCATTGCGACCCCCCTCACTGATCTCATGCATAAACACCAGCCCAACATGGTCCCCTGGTCAGCCAGTGTCCATTCTAGAGCCTAAAGTGTTGTCTTCTGGCCCCCTCCTGCAGGCACTCAACATCTCCAAGAGTTAGCAGTGCAGGTGGAAGCCTATGGTACAGGGCCAGGAGCTATCCTGCCAAAAGGAGAGGACGGAACGAGCTGCCGAAATTATACATCAGCAGGACACTCAGCAAGTGGCGCTTGAGAAACTACGATACTACCTGCTGGTTTGGAGGTTCTGTCGGTTCACTGATCACTCAAGTGGACTGCCGGAAGAACCCCAGCGTTGCCCTTCTAGTTAGGTCGTCGCCAGTTCCAGGCATGGCAATGCCATTGTGTCCCACCGTTACCAGGGGAACAAGGTGGAGGTGTGTGACAGTTACACGGCAAGGCAGCACCACCTCTGCCCGAGAACATGAATACTGGGCAATCAGACACACCCAGGAACACCTGTCGGGATACGTGACCAGTTTTCGTAACCCCTGCCCCTTTTCTTATTTTTGGAAAGCAATGTTGTTCTTGACAGTCTTTTGTGGTTGTTTATTTTATCCAACTGTTTCGCCCAGTTTTTTGTGTACAGTTGCCAGCTAACCGTTTACAGTATAAATAATATAAAAGGTATTACAAGTATGTTTTTGTCAGGCGAAACCAGACAAATCAAGCAAGTGCTTACTGGTCAATTAACCGGAAATGGGTACCCGGCGATCATCCTGCATGTGTGCTACCAAGTTCTGAAACACTGACTAGTCTAGATGTTTTTGTTGCAATACCATAAGCCTACATTAGTAAACAGATCACATACACAAAAGTGTATCAAATACAAATAGTAGGCTAAGCCAAATTGCACTTGAAGCTGTTTATTTTTACATTTTGTTTTGCATTAAACCAAATATAAAATAGCATATTTTTTCATAGATTAGAAAATTAGAAGAATTAAGAAATTACACTAAAAGTGTTTATTATTGAATCCGTATTAATGTATTTAATCAACTGATTAAACAGATGGGCCTATCTGTATTTATTTATTTCTAAATGAGATAATCGTCTATCTCATCCAAGAAATAAGTGTGCAATAACGTTAAGAAACAAATTCTACAGTCGTTATTCTGCTTTTACTAATGAAGACATAAAAGTTTACCTTCTGCCAAGATAATCAGGCTCTCCTACTGAGAGTTGTAGGTGATATGTTGAGTAGCTGATTGCTGCCATGGCTACGATAAACAAAGGGCCCTTGGGTCTGTATTCATGAGCAAACGCAACGTCCTTCCAGGGCAATTTAACATTAACCAGGTGGTGCAATAAAAACCTCTGGCAGGTAGTACAATATTGCATTAAAGGAAGGGCTATGTGAATTACTGGGACCGTTCAATTTAAAAGAAACGTAGCTAACGTAAACAGCAACAAAGAATCTGAACACCAACAGGCTCTCTAAACAGGGGAGGTTAAACCTTCAAAACAGAAATAGCCTATATAGTTTTGATGAATGTTGTGTAAGACAGAACCCTTCAGTGTCAAGATGGATGCTACCTAACCTTTTCATTCCCCAGCCAGACCAATTCATGTTTATTTTAGGCTAAGCCAACTATCGCCCTAAGTGCTCATGAATACATTCTGTCGTTTCATTAAATTTCAATAACTTTTCAACCACTGCAAAGTGGAAGAAGTGGACACAAAATAACTTTTTCAACCAAAACATTTAGGCTAGGACAGAGGTGTTCAACGCAGTTCAAGTTCGGAATATCCCAACATACAATTTACTGGCACACTAGATTTACAGTATGTTTGTAATGGAGGACTATTGAGCTCATGGAATGGCAAGGATTCAGCACTACCGTAAAGGCTATTTGGATATGAAAAATGTTCACATTTGCTGTGAGCTTATGATTTAAATGTGTGATACTGATATCTCAATAATTTGTTTGCAGTGTAAGTCTGCAGTGTAAGTCTGTCCACTGGGCCAATTAAAAAATGTTTATATACATTACAGTTCAAAACAGACAGGAAATGTGTCTGAATAGAAAATAAAGCAAAATTAATCGGAAATATAGTAATTGAAGGTTAGAAATAATGTTTTTTTATTCAAACTTTGCTTTTGACCTCCATTTGCAGTAACTACAGCATTCTAGGTCATTCTTTCAAGGCTTCGAGCTGTGCTGTGGGTCATTGTCTAAGTAACCCCAATCTTTTGAACAGTAGTACATAATATAAATATGTTAAAGGCCAATGCTTCGACACAGCAGATAGAGTTATTTTATATACAGCCTGCTCTTCCTCAGATGTCTTTGGAAGTTCACCCTGGCACTGGGAATCCTAGAGAAGTTCTACGGACACACAATTGGAACTATACTGTCCGGCTGCTTCACCACCTGGTTCGACAACGGCACATGCATTGATCGCACGGCCCAGCACAGTGTTGAGAAGGCTTGCTCAGTAGATAACAGGCAGCACTCTGCACTCGCTCAAGGACATTCACAACAAAAATATGCCTGAAGAAGGTCAAGAAGATCATCGGTGACAGCAGCCACCCTAGAAACTGCTTCATCAACCTTGTGCGCTCTGGTGGATGGGACCAATGCATCCTCAGCAGGGTCAGGAAAAGCACTGACCACAAACCATTGTGCAGCTCAGATGACAAAAACAGCAAACTACTTACATCTAGATCTTGTCCACAACTTGACCCATATGATCTCAGTGCTCTAGTCTTGCAGATGAATTATCTTGTTGCTCTGGTTGTAGTTTAATTCAAGACCCTGACATTTTCTAATTATAACATTTATTATTGCATCATGCATTCTGGTGTCAAATGTTGGCAAATGTTGGTATTTTATATTGATATTGTTTTCTAATGTGACATGCCCTGGGACTATACGCAAGTAAGAGATTCACTGTGTTGCATACCACCCAGTAAAATATGCACAAGACAATAAAGGGAGGTGCGTTTAGTTTCATGCTATAACTGCATATGGTACTGCTGTCTAGCCTAAACTTAAATTCCCTTTTGATACGTTACGGTTGCATAATCCTAAATGTTACACAGGGGTGTGAAAGAACCTAAATTGTTCATAAAAAACGCACAATGAATTTTTCACTGAGACACATCCACTTGTGTTTAAAAACAAGTATGTTAAAAACAGTGAGTTTAAAACAAGTAAGAACTTGTATGGTTTACCAATCTCCCTCTGGTGGACATGTTGACATGTTTAACTAATATGTTTAGATGATAGCAAATGCATTGGGATACAGTGTATAGTAGTTGATTTGTATAATTTGTTACTGGAAACAATTTTCTTGGCCCCAGCATTGTGGCCAATTCTTCTAGCTCTGCCTGTGAAACAAGTTAGCAGCTAGCCATTTCATAGCACTGTAAATAAGACATTGTGAATGACATGTAGATGTTTTGTTGTTGCTATGTTGAATTACTGTATCAAATGGTGTGCATGTATGTTTATTGTATCACACAGGAGACATGTTTAGATGCATATAAAAACATTTCAAAATGCTACCACGATGATATACATTGACACCTTTACTCAATGAAAGCTGCAAGTAAAGACACTAAATATTGCTATGGCAGGTGTTTAAAATAATCCCAGCCTTAATCTTTTCATGAAATGGGTTTGAAATGTGTCTAATGTAGGTTAACCAATGGTTCTGAAATGCTTGTATGTTTGAAAGCCTATGAAAAAGACAGGCACAAAACCGAGAAAATCAAGTCCACAAATTAACAATGATTACAACAATAAAAACGTTCAATTAATTATTACTAATGTGAATGTATGCATTATCCGTGCGTATAATGGGCATATGCACTCACTGCATGCCTATTTGTCGTACTAAATGTTTAATTAAAAATAATTCCAAATGAAGACTAAATACTCTGCAATTGTTACCTGCACACTTACAACACTGATTCTTTAAAAATAACTAGCGTTTGAACCGATGGTTAGAATGTTAAGGAAGTTGTAGAATATAGTATTTTATTAATATCAACAACATTAAAAGGTAAAACATTTTTACTGTAGTCTTTACTCTATGCAACCACTCGAGTCAGGTCTGGTTTAGTTTTTGAAAAGCCACTGTACTGGCTTGAGACTTCCAGCAAGTATGCTAAAGTACAGTAATGATATGCAAACTTTAACTCCAGAATCAAACAAATGGTTTCCATTAATTCATCCCACTCCCTGGGATAAACTAATTTCAGTTAAGAAAGTTGATATCCTCAACTACAGATCTGAAATAGCGAATGTTGCTAGCTAGTTAACAAAATGTTACCTAAATTATATTTACCTCAAGTGACATTAAATACTGTTACAATACGATAGTAAAGTATGTTTCACTTAACTCATATTATATAGTAGTGTACCCATTACTGGACAGTACAATGCGAGTTGAGTAAAACTTGGATGTGGTATTGGTAAGTTATCGAACATTAGCTAGCTAATAGTTAGTTAGCAGGAATTAGCTTTCTAAGCATAACGTTACTGAAGCTGTTGAAAGCAACCCCATTTCCGTTGCTTATCGTTCTTTTTATCAAGTTTGTTGATCATTATAACCAAGTCAACTTGCAAAACAGCAACATTGGGATTGTTGTTGTTTACGGCTAATGTTGGTTAACTGGCTAAGCAGGCTAACCTGGCTAGCGCAAGACTACATTCAACAAAACCCGTAACGATGGCTAGCTAGTAGCGAGATGAAGCAAATGTCATTAGCTTCCCATCCAAAAACGCATACATGTATGTAGCACTATGGTAACAAGCATAAAACATGTACCTTACCTGGGCATCAACGTGTAGCCTGAGCTACTATCTGGCACTTCTCTTTGAACAATATAATAATCGATTGAAACTCACTAGCAACCAGCCAACGTTAACCAACTCGGATAAACAACAGTGGACAGCCTCTCCGGACAGTGCAGTGTATGTTGAGACTATGGTGACATCACAGCCACCTGATTAAAGCAACAAAACAAAAACAGACCAGAAGACATGACTAACATCAATGTATTATTGTTTTGCATTTTATTTTTACATTTAAAAAATCTAGCAGCAAAAATATGGATTTTACATTTTGACTGGTTTAATATGTTAAAAATAAAACATTCAAAACTGAAACCCTACACAAGGCACCATTCCAGAGATTAATCTCGTATTGACTGGGAGCTATACGAAAGCAAATACTTTAAGTAAAAACTGCAAGAATCTCTAACAAGCTACATATCTAACATTATGTGTTTCTCTCTACAAAAAGTTTACGAATCAATGTGCTTAGTGTTTGAACATGGATGACCTGATTCACAGTGTATATGTTTACACAGGCAGCCAAATGCAGATTTTTCTCCCACTAATTTGTCTTTCGAAAAGACAAATTATTTGGTAGGTATCAAAACTGAGATGACTGTTTAAATGCAGCCAAATATGGTAATCAACTACAGAGACAGTATCTGGGGACAATTACAACCAACATTTTACAAAAAGTAAAAGCTTAGCATTAAACATGCACTTATACAATAGAGATGTTTAGAGGCCTCAAGTGCCAAAAGACAGTTTTAAAAATGGACAGCAATTCAAGGCATCCATCCATTTTAATGTCATCAGGTAAGTGGGACATTCATATACATTTTTCCTGATGACCAAGTCAATTGGGTGGCACTTTAAACTTCATTGGCAGATCCTTCCTTATTACTCGGTTGGAATCAAATCAGGATGAAGTTGGATGTCCCACCCAACTGAAGAATGCCATTAATGTCCACTTCAATCTCTCACAGACTCTATAATAGGAAATGATACTTTGGGATGCGTCCTCTAAACGTCTCTACGTCGTACATATTCATGCTTCAGCACACGTGACAGAGAGAAAGGGTAAGAAAAGTCTTTGGTAAAGAGAATGTAACCAAAAGCACAGCTCATAATAGCATGGGTAAGTCTGTTCAGCTAACATTCCACTCCATCCGATTGTGCCAAGAGACTGGCCTTATAAACTCAATGATCAAAATGCAGCTGGATTTTGTGTGCGACAGCTGTTTTTTTTTACATTTAACATAAAAAATTCCATGACAACATGTAATAGCCTAGTTTATGGCTCTCTTTTGCTTACCATGTTGCTTTGATTATTGCTTGATTTGTTTATCTTGGCAAAACAACTATATCAGTTGTTAGCTAGAATGCTAATACTCATTGACATAGGCTGGAAACAAAGCCAAAAAATAAATTTTACTGGTTGAAGTTGAAGAGTTCAACATTAAGTAGGATAACCATACAAGCCTTAAAATCAGATTATAATCCCAAAGTATGGCTAATGCTATCATAAACACATGTAAATTGAACCTTTGTTTGCTGCCTGTCAATGAGAAGCCCCCCTTGTTCTGCACACATTTCCCTCATGCCATTTGGCAATGTTTGCAAACAAAAATATTAGAAACATGTAGTTGTTAGCTATGCAAATTGTTCTATTTTGACCTAATGTTTGGTGATTGGAACTGATGTATGTACATATTTTCATAGATGTAAACTTTGACAGAAGGTTTTGCCTTGACAGGACAAACAAGAAACAGTTCCTCAGGAACCAACCAAAATGGAGGGTCGAGAAAAAAAACAATGTTCCAATATTTGCATTACCTTTGTAAATGGAGGAGAGCAGTTAGGGTCAGCAAATTAGGTTCAAGTACAATGTTCTCATTATGACAGTCAATGTAACAAAAAGTTAAATTATAGCTAAACGGATTGGTACCAAGACTTAGTTCATACTGTACGTCATACATTTAGAGCATTTGAATGTGTTTCTTTTAAAGTTAGTAGGACTTTAATAAGAATACTATGCATGATAGAAATGTTATAAAGGTATAACTGATTGCAAAAAAAAACATTAAGACAACTATTAAAAGAGAACCCCTTCTCTGAGAATTATACTCTTCAATAAGGAATGGGTCGCAAATTATATCCAATCTTGAACATACTGTAATAGGTGTCCGGTTCATTACAGTAAAAATGAAAGTCATTTTCAGAAACAAATTGAGCGTATTTGAACAATGACCCACTGAAAGTACGAAACACTCAGGGTAAACTATCGCACTTGTTATTCTGAAGTCACATCCAGTAACATTTAACAGGTTTCTTTCCCCCAACTGCAGAAAATAACAATAAAAACCAACAAACCCCCAACAAAAAATTGTGAAAATGAACAAACTTCTTTTCCACAAAGCAGTGTGAATAGTACTAGCTTCAGGAAAAGAATCCCCTTTCTAAAGAAAGGGAACAATGTAAATTATTTTCATACTGCAAATAGTATATTTTCTAGATCAAGATACTGGTAAAAGGCTCTGGAGATAAAAACTTAAATGAAAGGCTTTTCTTCAGTTTTAGCTACATACAGTATCTTTGTATGAAAACAAACACTAAAGAACACGTATCACCCATTCTAAAACAAAGAAGATAAAGGTTCTTAGAGGATCTTTTAAGGGTTCTTCATTGAACTCTTGGCAAAATATAAGTTGTTTAATGAAAAATGTAAAAGGATATTTCAAAGGACTCCTTTTAAAGCTTCCTCAAAGAGCCGTTCGAAGAACCTGCCCCCTCAAAAAAAGGTCTTTAAAAAATTATTTGAGGAAACATTAAAAAGGTGTTTTTTGAAGAAGTGTTTGAAAGTGTTCTTCAGAGAATATTTTTTAAGCGGTTTCTCCATAGTTTATATTTTAAGAACCCCTAAATAAAAAATAAAAAAAACTATGTGAGTGTGCTTTGACATTTTTGGTCTGCCCAAACTGAAGTCATTGTAGGCTAATACATTTACAAAAGACAGTGGAGCTCAGATGAGGGGAAAATCCAGTCCATTTCTAAGCCCAAAAATAACAAAGTGTCAAATGTGCAAATCGTGCTAATGTCTTGACCGCCCTCCTTCGAAGGCATGGTGCTCCTCATGTGCTGAAATACAAAATAAACACATGAATTTAATGAGTTATCAAAAGACTCACTCATCACACACTCCCATCACATTTCTCAGGACAACAGTAAATAGATTTTTTTTTTGATAGTTAACATGCTCCTATTGTTATAACATGGTATACTCACGCTTATAAAATACTGCTTTAAAAGTTATCTGTGGAAGAAGTTCATAAATCCTTCCTAGGATGTTTGCTTCATTTGCTAAAGATGCATTTCCATTCCAGATCTGAACAACATCTTCTCTGTCTCGAACGCTGACACTAACGCCAACCACCTCATCATCTGCAAAAAACATCACCTTTCAATATTATGAGATACAACTTTAGCAGAGATGGGACATTGTATTCTATTCTTTACAACAGCTTGGTCATGACATTTATGATTGCTCTTGTATGGATGACTGACACTACAAGCTGACTGCAGACCAGCAAGACCAAAACACCCAGCTGGAGAGAGAGAGAGAGAGAGACACAACACATTATTTCTCATCAGTCCCTTACCTGAAGCACAGTAATCAGTGAATTGCTCCCCAATAGTGGCCAACAGTAACTCCTTCCATACAGCAGACTGAGGAAATTAAGAATGTAAGGAATATTTTGCATCTATTCAAAAAACATTATAAATTACATTTTGTATAAATTATTAAAATATAACCGATTCATTGTACTTACAGTGCTTTCTTTTGGTACTTTCATTTTCCAAACTCCCCCCTTTGCATTACTCTCTTCTTCCCTAGATTAAATGGAAAAAGAAGTGTACACAGCAAGAGAAAGTACATTAAAAGAAATCATTCAATTTACACATAATAGTTATGCTAACTTATGGTTTTGTGTATGAATTAGATGAGTCGGGGTTAAACTACCCCAACGCCATTTCTATATTGTGAGACGCAGTTTTAACAACTAATGCTAATCAATGAGTCATAATACACTGCAAGCAAAAGCTTTAGGCTTGCTAAGAGAAGCCTGATTAAAAGAATATGGTTTAATGCCTACAGTCTATTTTACTCATCTGCTGAAAGGAGGCAGAAACACACACATAATTAAATATACATTCAGAAACAATGTCTTTAATCCTCAAACAAAGTTGTTAAATAGTACAATTTACCATGCAAACATTTAAAGGTTATTTCACCTTTAAAGCATCGATTTTAATAGGGAAGGTTGATGCAGTTGTTGATTCAACTAGGCCTAGCCTCCTTCAGGTAATTGTACTATTATAATATAATTGCTAACCTTTTGCTGCAGTGGAAAACTAAATAAATCCTTACACACAAGAACAATGTCAAATTAAATTAATTAATACTTTCATATGATATCTATTTCTAGCAGATATTAGTAAACATTTCGGTTCCATCCGTCTTTTGCTCAGAAATATGTTACAGGACCAGTGAGAAATGCAATAACTGAAAAGAAACGGGAAGACTTTCAATACAACATTTTCCAATGACACCACTTTGACTGGCTTTAAGAAAATTAAAAGCTTTGAAGCTAACTAACATCTTTCTGATAAAATGTCAGCATGGCAGATGCGGTACAAATATTATCAGCATTCATGAATAACAAAGTATGTCCACAAAGAGTACCTAACCACACCAGGCATGCCTTCTGTCAGGAAAAGGAAATGTGTAATCATTTGCAGCATATACACCTAGTCATTGTCAAGATATAAATTACTATGTAATCAAACAAGGAATGCACCTGCAGAACACGGAGCGGCTGTATACACTGCTGTGATATGTAGCTGTCAAGTAGACAGTCACGTGCAAGGATACAGTCAGACAAAATTGCCGCTATCACTAATAGTGATGCAGCAGAGCCTTTATGCTATGACAACAGTGGTAAAACGGTACAACCATCACAGCATTTGAGCAGTCTTGCATTCAGGCTCACCAGAGTGGTCTTCTCTCCCCTCTCATTAAGTGGTAGCTACACCTCAATGACAGGCTGGACACTCCGGGTATATTGTTGTACACACTCCAAAAGCTCTGCTCAAAAAGATAGGAGGAAAAATAGAATATTTACCATGGTGTTCGTTTTTATATTTTTGCCTATTGATAAACACACAAGCAAAACATAATAAGATATATATGTATATTGTTATCTTACCTGAATTGTTTGCACTGTGTAAATCTTTTTCAAACCTGATTCACATTCCGCTGCAGTTGTTCCTGGTAAAGATCTGAAGGAAAGAGCAAAACAACACACACATATCTAAACTCATTACTTATAATGATCTATCGAACTTAAAATTAATTGCTTTATATTTGTAACTATTGTATGCCTTGGTAAAGCTTTTATTCCCACTCTGTAAACAGGCCTAAGTTACTAGACCTCTGAGCCAAAACAGTAAAGGAGAGGTTGGGCTCAAAGCAGCCAGGTCAGAGAAGATTAGATATCAACCCCCTTTCTACAGGACAGCAGTAAACAAGACTGACCCCTTTTGAACTGACAGCCTTCTTCCCAGCAGTACAAGACACGTAATTTTAATAACACATTGAATAAAAATGTCTGCATTTGTAAATTAATAGTCTAGGACCAGTTTGGCCAATACTGTAACATCAATATCAACACTATTGCTACTTTTTCTGTATTATAAAGCTGGGTCTTAAATAAATAAATAAATAAATATGGCCTTATTTTTTACTATTGTTTTGCTTATATTTTACCAGTTAAACTGTTTTTTTATTTATTTAGTTTTGTTACATGAAAAAATGGTTTTCAAATTTTGCTGAGTCATCACTTTCAACTCACCCCAAGCATGAAAATGTGTCAACCATTCATATTGACACATTCATATTGACTCATTCAACATGGGTTTATCCCACAGTGGGGACAAATCTAATGTTTTGGAGTGTTCTATAACAAATATAGACAGAATTGCACTGTAGTCACCAATTGCATCTGCATGCTAACTACATAAAATGTTCACTGTTGCAAAACAAAATATATAAAGACTGTGGGGGATCACAAACATGCACAGAAAAAGACAGAAAACGGGCACTTTAGAAAATATGTGGACTTCCCCTTTAATACTGACTACATATAAGAGGTAAACAAACTCTGCCCCAGATGCAAGAGCCAGTGTTAATAAAAATAGGCAAAGTCCAATTTCGGCAGGTCACGTGTAGGCGACATTTCCCATAATAGAATCATACGGGGAAGTTGTACAATGAATACAATTGCTCATTAGCCTGCCTAAAATGATACACTGAGATTTTGAGAACGCTGACTAACGGTGCATTGTGTGGTACCGAATAAGCTAAGAAGAAAATGGTATCACTGCCTCAATAAGCAGGCATTTTAACGGTTTTCATTATAAAGCCGACCTAGTCTATGAAGCTATAATGAATGATATACAGTATTCTTTCTATGTGGCATGCTGAACTATACTTACGTAGAAGTGTCCGGCCTGCTCTACTCCCTTTGTTTTGGAAAGAATTCAGCTTAGCTAACATCCATGCAGTTGAGTTGACACAGACCCATTCCGTGAAAACCTATCATTCAAATGAATCAGCATGAAGTCAACTTAATGACTTAACATTGGGCTTACCTATCAAGCCAAAAGGTCCAAGGAGAATGTAAAGGGAAAGTGCCGTTTCCATCGTCGTTCGTGATGTTCTCCAGTTCACTTTCGTCAATATGGATGATACGTTCTGGAGAGTTTTTACTTGCTGTGTTCAGTTGCAGGTTCGGAACAGCAGGAACTGCCATTTCCTCGTTTGTAAAAATAAACGATTTCAAAGTATTTTCAAAAGATTTTGTTTCACCTTTCGAGGTGTTAAGTGCCTCATTTACTGGCTGCTGACTCATTCGTCGCTTCACCGGTCTGCCGCCACAACAACAGCAATGATGACGTTGTCGTCTGCAGTCCAACGTTATAAGCAGCCGGCAGAACTCGGTAGAATATAATCGAAAGTATTTTTATATAAGCAGCCGGCAGAACTCGGTAGAATATAATTGAAAGTATTTTTTCGGTGCCGTAACAAATAAATTAAATACAAAGAAAACTAATAAATCACATAAAAATAAGTCAAAATATTCCAAAATATGTTTAATTACACCAACAATCAGGCCTTCTGATTTTAATATTCTAGCTAGTTCTATTTCAAATCTAATCTACTTGCCTCACGTTCAAGTAAAGTATAAACTACTCCTGAAGATAGTATTTTTAGTTGTAGTTCTGCATTCTGGATTATTTGATAACATTTTTGTCTTAATTTCTTAAGATATTTTGTGAATTGGCTAAGTATGCAAGTCTTTCACTATGAAAGTCTACCTTCGTTGGACTCGATGCAATAATTACAATTTGATTTCATTTGAAAAAGGGAGCCTACATAAAAGGTACCGTTTTCCAAAAACTCTGGAGTTGCTGGCTGATAGTTTTTTGTACCACGTTGTTTTCCTTCAAATATTTAAGCGACATATAGCAGGACTTTTATGCAGTTGTCTTGCTCCCATTTTCTCTCTGTTCTCTCAACTAATAAAAAGAAAACGGAAATTGAGTAGGCGGCGCAGCGAATGCTTTAACGGAAATGCACATGGGAGATTCTCTATCATCCTTGTTGCGGCGTCTTTACTCGTCTCTCAAAACCCATTGGAGGAAAATGTAATATGGGGTACACGCAACATGTAAATCTGTGAGCCGTGTTTCCATAACTAAATTATGTTAGGGATAAGGCCTGCCACTAGGGGCAGGGGTGAGCGGATTTACAGTAAATAGAACTGACCTTGATTCTAATGGATGCATGATAGTATCAATGTCCTTTATCAAATATTTTGTATTCTCCTTTTCCAACTTTACCCTAACCGTAACCCAACAATATTTGTTATTCTTAACACATCATTCAATTAATTGCTCCATGCGAATTATAACGACTATTTACTCTCTTGTTGTAAATTCATATTTAAAATAAAAATATTTTACATTTTAGTCGCATTTGTAACATATAATATATATTTGATAATTAACAACATTAATGGTGCTTTGCAATCCACCCTAAATTAACATGTCATGCTATTTTGGCTGTCACATAATTATAATATTTTATTTATTCCCAGGCCCAGGTCAAACACTGAACAAATAAACACGCATTATTGACATGTCAAAGGAGAAATGCAGTTACACCATTACTGTGACATGAAAAACTCTACCACAAAATAGATCATCTGATAGTGTGAAAAGATGACGCTCTCTCAGTATATGTATCCCATCCACTAGTTCCTGCTGGCTGGCCAAGTTCTTCAATTATGTTGTTCTCCTGCAGTGGTTAGCTAGCTAAAAGTTGCCCTTTTGTGATTTTAGCTAGTTCTGTGAAATGGCCAGTAATTAAATGAGATCCTATTGTGTCCTGGGCCTGAGAAGATTGGAGTTCAACTCTACTAAATGTTAACTAGCCAGGTAACATTTTGCTAACTTTAGCCAGTAGCTATGATAACTTTGAAAACTCCCTAAATGTGTGTACTGTCTGCCTTATAAAACCAAGTCATTGGTGCAAGTGGGCAACGTAGAGAATGGCATAAGCTATAGGCCTCTCAGCAGAGGGTTTAGTAAAAAAAAAAACTCTAGTTGCACACCACATACACAGATAGAAATTTTCCACCCAATGTTGTATAAAGTTAATAGTGGTGTTGCTTTTTGTCAAGTCAGCAGTCTTCCCCATGATTGTGTAGCCTACAGAACTAGACTGAGAGACCATTTAAAGGCCATTGCAGGTTCTTGAGTTAATTAGCTGATCAGAGTGTGACACCAGGTGTCTTCAATATAGAACCTTTTCACAATATTCTAATTTTCTGAGATACTGATTTTAGGGTTTTCATTAGCTGTCAGTTATAATCATCATAAATTAAAAGGAATGAACACTTGAAATATATCAGTCTGTGTGGAATGAATTGTTTTGCAGTTCCCAACTTTTGCAATTAGGGGAATACCAATCACTGTTGAAAGCTCAAGACATAATACATTTTCTTTTTAAAAGTATCTTGGTGGTATTTGTGGCCTTTTTTTCAATGACATTGGAAACAGCCCATATGCATTTACTGACCTGCTTGTCATCTGAACATGCAAAAACATTGACGTGGCCCAAAAGGTCAGAAACTCTTGTAATCTTTACCCTACAAAGCCAGAAGAGGACTGGCCATGCCTCTGTCTAGTTTCTCTTTAGGTTTCTTGCTAAGTTTCAATCATACTAGGGAGTTTTTCCTAGCCACTGTTCATCAATAAGGGTTATTTCTGCATTCAAAACTCAAAGGTGACAGTTTTCCCAATATTGTGCACCGCCTCTGTGTGTTGGCATGGTAAAACATGATTTTTTGCTCATACATAAAATACCTGTGAAATATTGCAGGGAATATGATGGTTGGAGGACATCTTTTCCATATTGGCAGTGTTGCCAGATGGGGATGTTTCTCCCCCAATTGGACAATTCTTAATGGGTTTGGGTGGGTCGATTTACAAGTAGGGTAGTATATACAAAAATGCGTTTGAGCACTTTTGTGGAGTCTGCCGGAGAGTTAGCAGTTTACTGTCAATGAAATCTGGCAAACTTGCATACAGGAACACACCGGTCCTGACATTGCAGAGATAAATAAGGATCCAAGTTTTCTTTTAAACCCAAGCATCTATAAGGTTTTCAGTTAAATGGAATAACCCCTAAATTACATTAAATCCATATAAGCTTTTTTTCATATGATTTCTAGTAGCCTAGAATTATAGATTCATTTTAGAGTTTGAGAGACAGACAAAGATGACTGGTGAAAAGAAGAGCTGATAATGGTTTGTACTGTCATGTAAAACATTACATATGCAATAGAAAGTGTAACAAATATATAATTAACATATTTAAATCACTAACAATATAAATAGATGAACGTGAAGATGCTGGATCAGCACAAGCAGCAGAGACAAGTACAATATGTGATTTCTAGATTCTCTGATAAATAGAGTCAATGGTTTTGACACTCAATAGCTAAATGTTTTCAATAGCTAAATGGCTGAGACATAATGCAGAGGGAATGATATGCTTTGTACGCTAGAAGCATTGTGGAACCAATGTGATTGGGGGCTTAGTAAAATAGCCATGCAGAAACTGAAGGCTATGTTTAAATCCCATAAAATGCCTACTAGTCATAGACAGAGAATGAAAAAAGCATCAGGGTATAAACCTAGAAAGGTAAAAAAAAAGACAAAATATTTAACATGTTAATATACAAAGAATGAATATAAATAAAAACAAGAAATCATGCAAGCCTAGTTCAGTCGGCCTGCAGTAGAACATGTTGCCCCTCGAAATTTGAACCCAGGTGGCTCGTGTGAAAGGCTCTGTCGTTAACCAGTACACCACAGAGCTGTACATTTGACGGGTGTCAGTACAGCCTCTTGTGTCTACCTTGAACAAATCCTCTTTTGCCACTGACCGTTTTAACAGCTAATTAGCCATTCGTGAATGATATTGATACAGTTAAACTGACTAATGTTTCTTAGTAAGTTTACCTCCACCACAAACAGCGCCTATGTAATGTATGGCATTTGCCACTGGTTGTTTTACAGCATATTAGCCAGTGATAGGCTTTACTAGTACCTACTAACTTACTGGAATACTCATAAGAATTTGGCAAATGCTAGCAAATCTGCCAAAGCTATTTCATTTCATGGCATAAGAAAAAAAAAAAAATTTAATGGCATAACATACGTTTTTCTTTAATTCCTGAATTGATACAATTCGCATGGAGCAATTAATTGATACATTGATACAATAACTATCAATAAAGGTGACAATAACTATGTTTTTCATCAAGTGAAAAGACGAGAGAATCTTGTAATCTACCAGAAAATGTCACAATACTGTATAACCATAAAGATTTATTGTGGCTTACACATAAATGTATAATTGTTGTTGCTTTCACTGGATTCAAACGTAGGTCTACCATGTGAAAGGCACTGTCTTTAACCACTAGGCCACGAAATTACACATATCAGCAGTTGTGTGCTAGACATCATTCAGCATTGTGTTAAACTGACTAATGTTTCTAATTAAGTTCACCTCCACCAAATCATCTATGAACTGTAAGGCTTTTCCCACTGGCCGTTTTAACAGCTTATTAGCCAGTAATAGGCTTACTATTATCTACTAACTTCCTAGGAATATTCATAAGAATTGAGCAATTGCTAACGAGACTCAAGACAAACTTTTCCATGCCAGAAACAGTCGCAATACAACTGTATACAGTTTTAGTTAAGGCTTACTATAACATAACTATTTATTAATTTCAGGCGTACTCTAATTCAGATAATGAAGGTTTTAGCCAACAAAGATTTTGTCTATAAGGAATAATTTATAATGCGTACTTCGCTTTGCCTGTGAGGAGATACGAACATGGGACCTATTGTTAACAGGTCCGTTTCTCTAACCACTACGCTATTTAACAAGGGGTACTCATTCAGTGAGTCAGTCACTCGCTCACTCGCTCATTCACTCATTCAGTCACTCAGTGAGAGACATTCCCACTTTTTACACCGTCCGGCAAAAATAAATGTATAGCTTGTATTTTGGTTGTTATTAGGGAGGACATTGTAGGGTGCATTTGCTGATCAAGTGGACATGGACAACAGGGCAGATGTAACAATATAATATTTGTCTTTCTCAAGTGTGGAGACAGATAATATATAGCCAAAAGTATATTAGAGGAGTGCCTGGTTGAGCATGGGGGAGTGGGGTTTGGTGTACCACCATAGCCTAAATTTGAGCCAGAAAAACCCTTGATCAATTCGTTGCCTGCTCTTCGAGATTTCAGATTGGGTAACTCTAAAAGCACTTTGTGCAAACTACAGATGAAAAAAGAGCTTTACAAAATAAGTTGTATTTTATTTGTGAATGTTATATTTCCATTCCAATTTAATTTGAATGAAAATATTTTATTTTTGGAAGTACAGTACCAATGTATTGATATTTCGCATTTTTAATGATGATTATAAATAACAAACAATTCGCCGACCACATGTAGTACCCCGGACCACAGGTTGAACACCATTGTAAAGGTACAACGGCACATCGGCTTGGTTGCCATCGCTCCAAAACCATGGAAATCAACACACTTTTGGAGGCTTTTACAGGTAATTATAATTTAAACGTTATTCATCGGCTTACCGCATCTGTACATGTCGCGATTTCTTCATTATAATTGAAAATATTAGCTATCTATTCTAGATAACCAGTTTGTTGGATGGCTAACTTGTGCTAACGTTAGCCGGCTAATCTTTTCTAGATAGTTAGCTAGGCCCATCATGTGTTGTATTAAGAATACTGTAGCTAGTTATAATCCAATTGTAATGTAAACAGTCGTAGCTAAATGTATTGTGATTAAACAATTGTGTCCACTTTGAACCTTCTGTAGTTACAGTACTAGAGCAGGCCATACTTTAACTAGCTAAGAGTATTAGCATAGCTAAGTTGGTAATGCTAGCTAGCTAATGTTTATGTACTGTAATAGCGTTGAATGTTACTAGTGCAGTGGCACTGGCCGTTACAGTACCTGACTACCCAGATAGTTAGTTTCTCTTGTTGATGTTTAACCCAATGTTATTAAACCCAGTACAATAGGCTACATTTTGGTTTAATGGTCAGTCATACCCCTAAATGAAAGTTACATTATTAGTACAGCACAAGCTTGGGTACCACTCTGCGACCATTCAACACTTCGCCTCTGCTGTCATTTGATGATGGCAACGAGTCGAATGTTGGCTAAAAGACAGACCCGTCATTGCTGACTAACCATTCATTGCTGCACATACCTTGAGGGAGTGATTTCCTTTTTTTATCTACCGTCAGACTTTGAGAAGAAAGGGAAGAAAGGTCCCTGCCCGGCTCTGGATCAGTTTCTTTCTCATGTCGCGAAAACGGGAGAAACTGTGTAAGTGAGATATTAGCGTCAAGTGCTGGATAGTCAAATTATATTTTTGAAATTTCTACCTAGATATGTCACCAAAACCAAGGTCTTTTTTATTTATTTATTCCATGATCATGTCAAGGTGACAATATTGCAGCATCAAGCCAAAGAGTAGGCCAAAGGTAACACGGTTCAGATCTAGAAAGGATAACTTTGGTCTCCCATCTCTTTTAGGATTTCATGGTCACAGTTCAAAAGTTATTTCCTTTTTAAACTTGAGAAGGTGATGGATGACTTCAGAGCCTCAACACCAGACCAGCGAGTTCCAGCCAATCCTAATGTAGAGTACATTCCTTTTGAAGAGATGAAACAGAGAATTCTCAAAATAGTGGATGGGTACAATGGGTGAGTGTTCTCCTCTGTCCATTGTTTAAATGCCAATTTTGTAGTCTAATACAGTTATGGTGATGCAAGTATTCTTAACATACCTATTTTTCAGAATTCCATTCACCATACAGCGTCTGTGTGAGTTACTTACTGAGCCTAAAAGGAACTACACAGGAACAGAAAAGTTCCTCAGGGGAGTGGAAAAGGTAAGCTTCATTGCTGCAGAAAATGTTTTTTATATTGGGTGTTTGACTTTAGACATTAAGCCTAGTTTGGACGCCTTTATCGCTAATGTGTGTTCTTATGCGTATTTGACTGAATATGTTTTCGAGCATGACCAAGTGTGTCTTTTTGTCATTTATGTTTTTTCATGCAATATTTGCTTGTATTTGCATATAATATAATTGCTCGGAGATGGATGGTGTTATTCATATTTTGCAGAATGTGATGGTGGTCAGCTGTGTGTGTCCTACTTCAGAGTAAGTGTTTTGTCATGTTTCTTTACCTATCACTTGAGAAAAATGCCTAAAATATCAAGTTGAGTCCTCAGGGTATGTGCATGTCTTTTGTCATGTGCAGACCGGCTTAATGGAGTGTTCACAGAGATATTCAACCGATCACTCTTCCAGTCTACTGTGTTAAAAATCAGCCATGTCGTATAGTGGTAGTAATAATAACTCGCGTACTCGGTTGTCAAGGGAGAGAGTATTCAATGTTTATTGTAGCATATTGATAGTCTATTAGCACATGATGTTACAGGCTCAAACTCTTCCCTACTCTCTTTGTCTCTCTCTACTCTCTCAACTGTAATGTGGGGTACAAGCTGTTAAATACCTTGAGG
>JACXGJ010002046.1:0-25590 GCA_016801105.1 Esox niger | reverse complement strand
CGACACTAACCCCCACACCAAATGGTCAATGTAAACATTCCTGTGGTTACCAGAGCGCAACCAACAGGGAGAATCTTAACTTTCTGTTATTCTCAACATCTAGGCACAATCACTTCTAATGAACCATACATTCATGTTGTAGTTGTTAATGCTCAGATCCTACAACTGCATCTTCTTCAAGATGTCAGACATCATTCCAGTTCTCAAAAAAAATTACGTTTACAAAACTAAAGGAAACATTTCATTATGAATTGCTGTGAGAGGCTTATCAAGGACCATATTACCTATAACCTACTGGGCTCCCTGGACCCTCTAGAATTTGCATCTGGCACAAATTCACAGATGACTGCACTATATACTGCCCTATCCCATCTGGACTGGAGGAACTTGATCAAAGTTGTTTAGTTGATGTTAATTGACTTCAGCTCTGCCTTTAACACCATAGTGCGCTCCAAGCTAGTTAGCTTCCGTTGATTTAGTGCCTCTGTTGTTTTAATGCCGAGCTACATTTTAAGGTATGTTCCTGGGCTTGAACAGGCACTTACCTTGGGTTACCATTATTTTTAGTTAATATTCCACCACTTGCAGTCCCGGACATTTGGTACAAAGTGCAACATTAAGAAGAAATAATGGCACCAAGGCTGGCCCTGCAGTGCTGCACTCGATTTGAGTGTTTTCTGGTTGTATTTATAAGTTCAACCTTTGAGAAGATGGGTCCCTGTCTTGCCATGGATACATTTCAGTATCATGTTGTCAAAATTGGAGAAACTGCATCTTATAAATTAGCCTCAAGCTCTAGATATGTTTGGCAGCATCATACAAAGGCTCTGACTCATAATTGTCTAGCCTGCCTGGTGTCTCAGCTGCTGAGGATTCATTTTGTATTCCGTCTCTGAGTTGACGGTGCTGGACTGGTCCTACACAAAGGCACAGTACTGAGGAAAGCACAGCAGTGCCATAGGCAGTGAAAGAAGTTCAACATGGCCCCTGAGTCCATTGCAAACATCTACAGGTGACCAACTGGGAGTGTCCTGCCTGGTTGCATCACTGCCTGGTACGGTCATTTCACCATCAGCAATGGCAAAATCCTCAAGGACTCCAGCCGTGCCACAAGCATTTCTCTTGGGATCTGTCCAAGAAGTTACACAGTACAAGTGCATCAGCACTGAGACATAGTCTAAAGAGAAATGCCAGCTAATTTAATAAATACAGGTCTGCTGTACATACTTGGCATTGCTTTACATATTTTTATAACCCCATATACATCATTCCATGTACATTATTATTCACAGATAATTTTTATGTATCTTTCTTACCTGGTATTTGTAATTCTCATGTGTGTATTTTCCTATTCTAATTGTTTGTTTATTATAATATTGTTTCCCCCCTTCTTATTTGACCAGACTCCTTCACTGCTTTCTAATAAAATAGAGAGAATGCTATGAATTAAAATAGCACCCTGCTAATACACCTGCTTTTACATGCAACCAAAAAAGTTTAGCTTATGTAATTTTTAGTGTTGAATTCTATATTTGGATCAGCTTTAAAAGTCATCATATCGATTTGCTGACTCACTCTTCCTTTTTTAAAGGAAAAATGGGGCAACCAGTGTAAACAGAATGAATGGAGTCATGTTCCCTGGCAATACTTCTATTTATTCAGAAAGGTAAGCTCCACCTACTTGTCAAGAGTCCTGCAGGCATTCTTTCCGGGGATTTCTGAATGTGTAGGTTATGATTGTGTATGTCACTAATGTTGCTTGAATTTCTTTGTTCCAAATTACATTTAGGAAATATAAAATTCCAGCATAGATTTAATTGCTACAATTTTGGATTTATTGATTGAAATCGTTTTGCATCATGCTTGCTGAGAGTTTTTCTTCTCACCTTACAGTAGGAATGTGAATGGACCAGGCACCCCCCGGCCACTGAACAGACCAAAGCTTTTGCTATCATCCTCATTATCTACAAATGGTCTACCTGATAGCACAGAGGATAAGGAGCAACTCACAAAACAAATTGTCAGGTAACTAGCACTGTTTAAAAAGTCAGCCAGCTGCAGAAATACAACGCAGTGCTAACATGTAAATGCTATAGGACCTTAATTTCTGCAAATGATTCTTATGCTTTCACCTGTTTTATAGTGATTCTGCTGTATTGGAAAATGATGCCACACAAAGCAGTCCGATGAAAACCAAACATCCGGAAGAAGAGACAACAGAGGCTGAGAGCCATGAAGTCAAGCGGCTGAAGTTTGACAATGACATGGATGAAGAGGAAAACGAGGAGGAAGAGGAGGCAGACAAAAAGATGTCCTGTCCTGCACCTGCCCAAAGCTCTTCAGACATGCCGGAATCATCAACCGACATTGTTGAGGAAGAAAAAGACAAGTCTGCTGAAATGCTTACCACAGACGATCATGGTACGTGCCTAACACATTGGGGAACTGAAAAATCACTCTTAAGAATAACATTGGTAAGGAAGTAATGGTATTCTTTATTCTTGCCTTTTCTCTCCACCAGAGCCCTCCAGCACCCAGACAGAAGAGCCCTTTGATAGTGAGGAAGAGACATCGGTGACATCAGAGAGAGAGGCTGAATCTGGCCCTACCCCCAGTCAAAAGAGTGACAGTACCATGGACCAGTCCCAGGAGCAGCTAGATCAGTCAGGGAAGGGTCTGAGTTTAGGGGGAAAGGAGGACGGAGATTGCGGCGACCCAGTAAGCAGCAGCAGCAGCAGCAGCAGCAGTAGCATTAATGGGGAGGGAGCACACAGTGAAGAGCCTATTCGCTCTGCCTCTCCCAGCAGTACAGCGGAGTTGTCAACAGAAGGCACTGCTGCAGAAAAGAATACAGAAAGCACAGAGACTGCAGATGAGCCCATGGAACAGGACTAACCAGAGGGACAACCAGAGTTATTTTACACTGTAAGGTATAGAGCCAAAAACTGTACCTCACCCAGGAGGTATCTGTACCACCGTGGACTTGCAGTCTCCCAGGAAAGGGGGGCTTTTTGTGCAGCCTCAGAGGATTTTGACCCTCAGGTTTCTTCTTGTAAGACACACCTCCCAATGGCCACACATTAGTCTGTTTTTAAAAACTGACTCAAAGTTTTGCTCAAGCTAGATTTTTCTGTTAAGCTGGTGGCATATATTAAAAAATGCAATTCCCTTTTTTCACCCTGATCGTTTCTTTCATGGATCACTGTCATTTTAATGTGCTGCTATTTTAGCCGCCAATGTCACGGCTGCTTTGAAATATTGATGTAGAAGGATCAGTCACATCTGTTTGCTGTGATCAAGATCTGGTGAATTGTCAAGTTGGCCAGCTCAGTTAGGCTTACTACTGGATCTGTATTATGCCCTGTGTTTTCCCTGGGTGATGTTACTACACACAATTATGTTTTATTACTGGCGTATTTTCTTTAGTTTAACATGACATGCCATCTGTATTATAAAACCACTGGAAGCCCTTGCCCTTCAGTTGTGTATTTACGTCTTGCAAAGTGAACAGGCTACAGAATCATGGATTTAAAACAGTCCTCCTTATGTTCTGTGATTGAATAATATAGGTATAGCTGTGAACCAGTACCTTTTAAACATTCCTGAAGCGCTCTTTTGCATTGTTTCCTTTTATTCTCTATTGTTGCCAAGTTTTGCAATACAGTAAGAGACATTGATTTCTTTGTCTATAACTGGCAAATCTGATGATTTCTGTCTGACCCCATTTCTTAGTGTGTAAACCATCTAATCATTTTGGAACTTCAGACATTTCCTCAGATGAAAACAAACATTAAATCCCAGCACAAATTCAGCTGCTGTCACATGGAATTACCAGAAGCTTGCTTAATTATAGGTTTGTTGAGCATTTACTGGCAGCCATTTCTGTACCTGTTTCTGCTACAATTTTTTTATATTAGGATTTTAACATTTCTATAAAGTAGATTTTGTAGATTGTAATATGTGTTTGATGCCCTTGTGAAACAGATTGATATCTCTGTAAACTCAATGCTCGGGCTTTCAGGACAGTATTCATATGAAGCAATAAATGCTAACATTTTAAATGTGGGTTTATGCTAAATTTCCACAAAGAGTCGTATCCTTTGCCAGTTATACAATTTGCCTGATAAACAGTGTATATCAATAGTCTACACACCCTTACTAAAATGTAGCTTTTGTTTTATGTAAAGGCTGAAATTGGGACTAAATATCAGACATTTTTACACCTTTTAATAAGATCTTGTAACCAGTAATATTTAAGTGAAAAATATAATTTCTTGGACAAATAATAAAGAATTTAAAACTCTCAGTGCCTTGGTTGCATAAGTGTGCCATACCCATTACCATGAATCTTGTAACTGATCAGACTTGACCCATTTAAATCCCATTTAAAATCATTTTTTAGATAATACCATCACTTGACATCAATTGAAGTGATTCTAATTAGCCCTAAATTCAATCAACTGTTACTGTACTGCAGAGATAACTTTGGTCCATGAGAAAAAAGATCTGCAAATCATGTTGAAAGGTACAGATCAGGAGAGGGTTAGAAAATAACCGAAGTAATACAAGTATACAGTATGAAGACCATCATTAGTACCACTGGAACAATGTACATCGATGAGGAAGTTCCTCTAGAGTTGATGACAGGGCGAGGAAAATCGTATCTGGGAGGCCAATGCCAATCTTACGGAGGGCTGCATAAGCTTCTGGCAGGAATTAATATGCATATAGCATAGTGAAACCTTTGCATGTATTCTTCAGAATTATGAGCTGTAGGGTAGGATGGCATGAAGGAGGCCAGTTCTCACCGAAAGAAGCATACAGCAAAAAGAGGGCCTGATTACAACAACATACTATGAGACGGCTTCTGTTTTCCAGGGACGGATACAATGAATAGCTCCAAATATCATGATATTTTGGCTCAAACCCTGCTGCCCATTTCCAGAAAGCTGAAGTTAAACAATTTCATCTTTCAACACGACAGTTATCTAAAGTACACTGCAAAATCAACCAAGAAATGGCTAGCAAAAAGAAAGATCATTCATTATCTTAGAATGGCCCGGTTAGAGCTGGGACCTGAATCTAAAACTAATGAAGACTGAGCTTGGGAGAACCCCCTGAGATTGAACCCTACTGAAGAATGAGATAAAATGGCCAAATCGATGTTTGCTAGGTTGAGAGACTTATCCAATTAGATTTCCTGCTGTAATCCAGGCAAAAGGTGCAACTAAGCATTCATTGTGGGGTTATGAAAAGATCATTGACAGATTTCATTTTCCAGAGAAATTATTTATTTGTATTTAACTTAATTATTATTTGTCCCTGCCCCTGCCTTTGTTACAAGATCTCATTAATGGTGAAAGATTGTCTGATGGCATCCCCAGTTTGGTGCTAAGGCAAAAAACATTTTTTTGTTTTTGTTTAAACAATGTAACATAAGTCATTATCTTCTCATATTTTCTATATTGATATAAACACTTTTTTCTTACAGGATGAATTAACTTGAGAGTTACTCCAAATCAAATTGTGGGACTGAGACCAGTATCAACTTAAATACCCATAACTGCACTGATTATGTATGCTTCCTGTCAATAGAGGGGAGAGTTCTGCCATTTCATTTTGTGTTCATGCAAATGTGCATAATATTGTTTTATACTGCAAATATACTTGGAACCCCAGTCACATCATTGACTCAGATACGGATAGATTTATTTGAAGTAGTTTATGTCCTTCATTCTGTCAATTTTCAGAGAAAACATTTAATCTTGTTATGACAGTCTCTAAAAATGGCCTTGACACTCCTAGGCTAATGATAATCATCCCTGCCTCGTGAAACACCTAGTCAGCACTTTACATGATCCAAGATATGCCAGACACTGATCTACTATTGGAAACAAGGACAGTCGGCATGCAGGTCATCTATCTTCAAAGTATATCATTTGGATGAATGTTTCTCATGTCTATACATGGATTTTTCACTGACTTGGCTTCCATACAAATATTTAACAGGGGATATGTGGAGACACAGCAAACTGCTTAAATAAGTCTCACCTATTACTGAGCCATGGCAAACATATTTTTTTGTTGATCTTAAAGTGGATACATGTTCCTATAAATAGCATTCTTAGAAAAAGGGATTAGCAAATGCCTGGCCTCTATGATTCATCAGATTGGCAGAGAAAACGGTGGACTTCATGTTGGCTACACCGTGAAGCTAAACTTTAGGGAAACATGGCCATTACTTTACATTGGGAACTGGGTTCTGCCTATGCATGTCACCCACCACCCCGACTCAAGATAAGAAAATGCAGATTACTCAAAGGGATTGTACCATCAAGTCCTATAAACTCAACAGATTGATATGACTCATGGGGCTGTTGTTTTGACCCTGATTTAAACCTTTTGCTGGACAATACATAATTTCACTGATATTCTTCATTAAATGTGCCATCTAGTCTGTTGTGGCTTTTAAGGGCACTTTCTGAGTGAACTAACATCAGCGGCAACTAAAGTTTTGTGAATAGCAGACTAATCTCGGCAAACTTTCTCTTTAAAAGCCACAATGCCTATAATCTGGATCTGGTTCTGTATGTTTCCTGATCCCAGATTATTACCATGATCAAAGAGAACCTGACATTATTTCATTTTTACATCAGCTGTCAATTAGAAGTTCAAGTGGCTGTTTCTATTATGTTCATACCTGCTATTTTGTTCTGCTTGCCTGGTGCAGAGGTTTTAGCAGTCCAGTGGCCTAGTGCTGACAGGACTTCCCGCTCTGACCCTTGAGCAATATTTAGAAGATGGATAAAGACAAATCTTCTCTTGAACTAATTAATCCAGACAGTAGATATGTATTCCTAATCCCATGTCATGTGATTCATAACAGTGTCTCCACCATCTCTTCCCTCAGTGGAGAATTGCCAGACTGGAGGCAATACTTACTGTCTGGTTCATTTTGTTTGCATGTGTTACCTTTATGGATACGCATCCTTTCCAGTATTAGGAAACTACTGAGGCAGTGGAATGCTTCAAAAAGGATGGTAATGGGGACATATTTGGAATAAATAAAAAAACGCTATATTACTGACGCATTAGAATTTTTTTTCAACTATGGAGCCCAATCAAACTTGAGAGACAACACCTCCAACTAAAGAGGCTCATCAAAGAATTTGAGAACCATTTCAGTGATGGGTCAGCGACTGAGTGAAGAGAGTGACTCAGACCAGGAAATTGATGTGGCAGAGTTGCAGGAGTGGTATAAGAAGTTTGTGGTTGAGTGCCCAAGTGGAACACTCTTTATGCATGAATTCAAGAGCTTCTTCGGCGTTACTCACAACAAGGAGGCGGCAGACTATATTGAGAATATGTTCCGCGCCTTTGACAAGAACGGAGTGAGTAGCACTTTTTAGGGCCAGGGTGCTAATGATCTGGTATCTGTTAACCATCAATGTTATGTGAATGTAAATGGGTTTTTTTCTCTCCAGGACAACACAATTGATTTTCTAGAATATGTTGCAGCTCTAAACCTGGTCTTAAGGGGCAAGTTGGAGCATAAGCTGAAATGGACTTTTAAAATGTATGACAAAGATGGAAGCGGATGCATTGACAAGACAGAGTTGCTGGAGATTGTAGAGGTAACTACCAACATTTTCCAGTTATTGAACGATTTGTGTATGAATATACATTGCTGTGCCTACAGAAAGTCAACACACCGCTTGACATTTTTTGCATTTTGTTGTGTCACTTGCCTTAGGTTCATACATTCTACTTACTGAAACACTGCACTCCACACTTTTAAGGGAATTATTAAGTAGCAATGTGTAATGCTATTATATATTTCAAATATGCAACTCAATTCTAATTGTATAAGTCTCCACTCTAATCACTTTCAACATCACACAGCAAGTTCATTGGCCTCTACCTTTGTTAGATTACATGATTTCAGGATACATTTTAGCATTTTCTATAGGTTCCCTTTTGGGAGATTAATTCTAAAGCAAATACTCAACCAGGAGAACCACGGAGCTCTGACAACATTTGGAGATGCACAGCTTTAGGAGAGGAAAGGCCTTGGAGAATGATCATTCTGATTATTTAGAAGTGGAAGGTATTTCCTAGACACTTTAATTAAGTAGAAGACTGATCAGTTATGCCACCAAGAGGCCAATGGCAACCTTAAAAAGACTGGTCAAAGCATGCATGTGACAACAATATCACAGCACTTGACAAATCAGGCCCGTAGGGTAGTTTGGCAAACCCACCCACATTACCCAAACAACACCAGGTCTACTGTGAAACAGTAGATGATTGATTGTGGAACAGTAGGTGTTTGCATTATCAGCATTATTTATGCAATATGCATGACAGCATGGCAACGACCCAAAGGGTACAGGCACAGCTACAGTACAGTGTACTGGCTGAGGAAATAAAAAGGGATGTCATTGACTGCTACAAACAGTCCATTTGGACTGTGGCATAACTTGAAGATTGTTGTCCATATGCCCTTTCCTAGGAGATTGACAGAGGTTGAGCAGTATTGTATGGAAGGATGATCAAATACGATTGAAAGTGTGCAAAGTTGGTACAGACCTAACTCAAGAAACTCAGGGATGGGCACCAAAGGTGCTTCCACCAAGAATTTACTAGTCCAATATTAATATAGAAATATTTCAGTTTGGTATTTTAACATTCAAATATTTCTGAGGACTTCCAAAAGGCTACACGGTTGCCCTTCCTCATACCCTCAGTCACCCTCTGTCAGTGTAGCCATTACACCACCCCAACTTGTCGTTTGTCTCATATTTGTCTTTGTTTTTGTTCTTTAATATGTGTGTATATTTTAACATACACAATTTCATTAACAGCAGCATTGCATGTAATTCCGTTTTTTTAAATGGGTGAATTTAAAAGCCTTCATTGAATGTAAGTCTGAGGCGTTGACAAAATGTGAGAACGGGGAGTGTTTTTATAGACAATGTACAGTATAACCAATGCACATTGTCTCTTTCAGTCTATCTACAGATTGAAGAAAGCCTGTCATGGAGAACTAGATGCAGAGTGTAACCTTCTGACACCAGATCAGGTTGTGGACAGAATATTTGAACTTGTGGATGAAAATGGGGATGGTGAGAATGTTTTCTTTACCTGGTACAATTTTTAGTTATGGTCTGTGTCAAAATAGTCTGTGACGCTCATTTAGAAAATATCGATGTCCCTCAGAGTATATCGTGTTTTTTTCAGGAGGTGGTAAGTAATAATGTTCTGTCCTAAATCAGGGGAGCTGTCTTTGGATGAATTCATTGATGGGGCCAGGAGGGACAAGTGGGTGATGAAGATGCTTCAGATGGATGTCAACCCTGGGGATTGGATCAATGAACAGCGACGTAAGAGCTCTGGATCGAGCTCTGGAGCTGGACCTCTGCAATAAGAGTTCCTGGATGTTTTTCAATCAACTTCAGAGCATCTCTACCTCTGTGCCCAGGTTCTGGCTGATACTACCACCATGCACACATGGACCATGGACTCTTGTCCAGAGGTAGCAACCGCTGCTCTAATACCTAGGGCCGGGTCCCAGGCATAATCAACCGTGGTTTAGCGGTTACCAGGCTGCCGGGGTGCCTGACCAATGAAAAAAAGGATTAAAAGGACCTCATTCGGGACTTAGTATTGAAAATAGGGAGAGTAAACTACAGCATTTTCAATCAGTCTTTAACATTACATCAGTGACCGACAGTCACTTCATTAGCCATGTAAGCTAAATGTTTTGTCTAGCCAGCAATTATAGGGGGCGTGGCCATAAGCCCTGACCTATATTTTTTTAATGTTTTTGTGATTGTCACTCAGCCATCATTACATGGCATACAACAATAGAATGGCAGGAAATTTGATGTAAAAAAGCAATTTTCAAAACCTCGCCTAGGATTCCCTAAGGCAATAAGATTGGCCTTGTTAACACTCTGAGTATCCCTCTGTCAATGTAGCCTTTACACCACACCAACTTGTTACTTGTCTTATATATTTCTTAGTTTTTTCTTTTAATATCACTAATGTGTACATACTGTGTTTTTGTTGACACTGTTGTTCCACTGTATTTTAAAAGGAAGGTTACAATGAGTGGAACCAGTGTTTTTCATGTCATTAAGACAACATGCATAGGAAGATTATAAAGTTTAATTTGCTGTTATGTTTTGTTAGTGCAAATATCCTCTTATTATACTTTAGAGATTCTTATAAAATGGACCATCAACCTTTTTCCATGTTAAAATAACTGCCCAGTGAAATTCTCCTCTTTAAAACATTCTGTTAACTCATGCCCAAATAATGTTGTTGTTTGATACTTGTGTTTAAAGCCAAAGCTTTAATTCTAACTATTTCAAATCCAACCTTAAACGTTCATCTTAAACAAACTGATGTTTGAAAAATAGTCTGGAATTGTTTGAACTGGCCAGTCAGGGGTCTATTTACATTGCAGTTTTTATGACTGGTGCACAACTACACCATTTTTTTGTAGAGGAAGGCCATAGTATTCTTACACAGAAAAGCTGTTTATTATCATGACACAACAACATAAAATTGAGTAGACATTTTGTGGAAATCAGGAAACACTGGGCTTTAACAACATTTGAAAAGAAATATTTTATAGAAAAACAATCACACAATGTTTAACATTAACAACTGACTAATTGTTTATTTTATGTCAACTCCATCAGACACTGAAGTGTTTAAAGGCCTTTTTTATTTCTAGATTAGGGACAAAACATGTACAAAGCTAACATTATCCATCAGATTTTGCTCAGTAAAACCATCAGCAGACAAGAAATGTTACAAAAGAATGTAGAATATCCTGCTCCTTTCTGTAGAATATAGAAAACCACATTGATAGTTTGGATCTTATGATAGGTAACTATAGTGAGTTGACAAGCCATTGAATTAACCCAAAAATTATAAAAATGAATATATTATTGTTTTGTACAAACATGTTAATATATACAGAGATCATGTTTAACAGATCTTTTTAAATTCATATGCTATTCAATGTGGCATTACATTTGATTGAAAAAAAACTAATTTCAGATGGGGTTGGCAGTTTGGTTGTAAACACAATTGATTTAAAAATTGTTTGTTTAAATCTCCAGTGCTAGGAAGCATACAAGAAAGATCTATGCTGAACCCTCCCACTCAAAGAATCCTTCAGTTGGAGTCATTTTTTTGGTAAGTATAGAACCCAACCCCCCCAAAAAATATCTTCCATCATCAGAGGGCAGGCCGGCAGTACAGCTCAATCATTACCAAAACATGACTCCAACTGAAGGATTCTTTCCCTGTGTTGTAACCCTCTACACCAGAGACTAATAATGTACACCACATTAAGATACCTCAGAAATGTGAACAAAATGTGGACTAATACCCACTCAAAACTCTGCTCACCTGCCTGCATCAAGACATGTAAATGTATTAGACACCAAGAGTTAATTTCACCAAACCAAATGTTTCATTAGTGTTTTGGTTTGTAATATTTAGCAAATAAACATCTTGTATTGGCAGAATGAATAGGCCCATACCCAAACAAAATATTAATGGTTATGACATTTTTAGTTCTCCACATTTAGTTATTTTCGTGTTGTATTGAAAATTCTTTGGTTAATTCTCACCAAATGTGAAAGGTGTTTTGACTTTGGGGCTAGGGTAAGCAGCCAATGTAAAAATATGCAATTTCCTGGTTCTTAAAAATCTAAGGTTCGCTCAGTATTTATGAGAAATCATACACATCGGGGATACATTCCATATGTATAACCTTTAAGATACGGTTTCCTGGACACAAATTTAGTCTTCGCCTGGACCGAAAAACTAAATTCTTGGAAATGCTAAGTAAAACACCTAATGAAATCCGGTTAAATGTCCATGTATTATAAGTATAATTGACGGATAGAACAGGTTACTAAAAAAACTCGAAAATGTATAATGTGAGCTGATTGGTAGATGGGTCAAGGAGTAAACCATCAGCCGTCGTTTTGAGCATTTTCACTTTCAAAGACCATAGCCAGAAGCCGTGGCTCCGCCTGAAACTAAAAAGGTTTAGCGCGTGACTTACATAAAGCGTTCTCCTAGAGCAAATGCTGAAAATTGTAAAGGTACGATATTTTTGAGGAAATTGTTATGTATTAAAAATGTGTTTTCTGTTATTTTAAGGCAAACAGTGTATACCTTGAATGCAGATGACCAAACTCATCTACTTGAACTAAAGACCCTTGTGTCTTAGTGCTTTAAATGTCAAATTGGCCTGTTTGCTTCACATTTAAGAAAAGTAAGTTGCTGCCAACTCCAATTGTTTTCATCCTTTAGAAGAAAAAGATCAGTAGCGTCACAACCCGTGTTGACTCCAATGTTTTCCAATTTTAATTCTGATTCAGTTAAAATTTCAGTTGGATTTTCAGATAACTCCAGACAGCACGTGAACGAGGCATGATGCACACGCTTGCGGAACTGAAAACACTTGCGGAACGGAAAGAGCGTGACGTGGACTCTGTTTAGTATTGTTTGATAGTTGCCCTAGGCAATACTAACACAATTTACCGTAGTATAAATGGCAAAGCACTGATTGTGGCATAGCCTGTGGTGACAATGGTAGTTATGAGTACCTTATTTTGCAAGCTAATAAAACTGTAAAAACAAAACATTTTGCAGAACCCATAGAAAAAGAACAGCTCATCTGTCAAACTAATGGCATTATCTGAGGAGTCAACCAGCTCTACTGACAAATGTAAGGTAAGTGGTCAACATGAAAACACGTTGAGCTAGGTGTATACCGTGGACGGGCATGTATTTAACATGCATTCGATTAATATGGCCCGAAGTACCGTGTCATGTGGAAAAGACACGTCCTCTGACGAAGGTAGAACGCCATTTATACGCTATGTAGCGGTAAACCGCGGTGAAACAACGCCTCTCATTTTCATTAATTCGACATTGACAGTTTCACTGATTTGCCAACTATTGAATTGCCTACACATCATTAGTAGGGGAAGACGTCGTTACTGTCCACAGTTATATATAGCAAATTGGATGGTTACAGTAACTGGGGCTAAGTAAAGCAAATAGAGTGATAACTGTTCGTTATGTGTTGGGTTTGTGGTGTAATACTGCCCTCTCCTGATCAGCCTGCAGAGGGTGGTTGGAGCCTGCATTATGTGACGGGGGACCTGTTCTCCTGTCATGAAGATGAGGCCCTGGCCCACTGTATTAGTCAGGACTGCAGCTTGGGGGCTGGTATTGCACTTCAATTTAATAAGACATTTGGTGGAGTGACTGAGCTAAAGGAACAGAGTGAGTAGTGTATTTTATCAAGGTTTTTAAAAGCATGCTGTGGTACCATTTTCATGTCAAATTAGGCCCTCTATTTGGAATGGCATGACGCGATAGACCGTAAGCCCATGTCATGTGATCCAGATCACCATCCATTGGGTTTCACGTTTACTTCACAGATAAGGAGCCAGGGCAATGTGCTGTTCTCAAAAGACACAAGCGCTTTGTGTACTACTTGGTAAGACATTGGTGTTGTTTATTTCTAACCAACCACAATATTGTAATATTTTTCATAATATTCTCAGGTGATTTAATCCCTCACTCTTGCAGATAACAAAGAAAAGGTACTTCCACAAACCGACCTATGACTGCCTGAGGCAGAGCCTTGAGGACATGAAGGCTCATTGCTTGCAAAACAGAGTAACATCAATATCAATGCCTCGGTTTGTATGAATACATTATACATAATGCAAAGGCACACTTGTTTTTTTATCCTGTCATTCATTTCTATTTGATTGATGACCACATTGTCTCACCAACAGCATTGGCTGTGGCCTTGATCGTCTGAGCTGGGACAAAGTGGAGGAGATGCTTAAGCAAGTTTTCCAGGCTGCAGATATTAGCATCACTGTCTACATCCTCCCTATCAAACCTTGGGAGAAACCTAGACAACAGAGGAAGTCTCCACTTATGCCTTCTGTAAGCTAAAATAAAGACTTCACTGACTGAATTAGCTTGTGTGAGTCGATGTGCGTGAATATCAAGTATCTCACTGCCAATTTTCTCAGCCGGTAGGCAAAGTCTTAGGTTGTACTTTTCAATATACAATCCAGAACAAAATACTAAACATTTCCTCTGTCATACCTTTTCTTATGTTCACCTTCCCTCTGGTTTTAATTGTTCAAGGAAGTAACATTATAGTTAGAGTTATCGTGTAAAAATAACTGCTTTTTCTACTGGAAGTGGGCACAAAATAAAGGCTGCTATACTCTTCATTTGTTTGGTACAGTTTTTTGTCCTTTGCTGATTATTGAAACCTTGTAACACACAAGAATCTCACATCTGCATGACTGATCAAAACTAATGCATGTTTTATTTTCTCAAGATAATCAAATGATATATCGTTTAAGTCTACCACTAGTTTTATACCATACCCGACAGGAGGACATCTGATATTCACATATCTGATCAGGCCTACTACATATCTCTTCATTTATGGACTACTGCTCTGAATCTGACTGCTCCTGAGTGACAAGCTTGATGCTGGTGCCTGAAAGGTACCTCAAATTTGATTCTAATGTTATTGTCTCACCAGAACCAGCGGAGTGCTGCAGATATTTTCTTGGTGTTGTGTGATTCACATATTGCTCTTGAGTATATTATAAACGCAGCCGAAGACAATGCCTGGAGCAGATGCGAGGGATTGGGGGAGGAGTGATGAATCTGACACTGCTGAACCCACAGATCCATCTTTCTGTGCTGTATGGCAATGCCATCTACTGTGTCAATCTGGAGTGGAAAGTGCACCAAACCAGGCAGGCTTTCACTGGATTGACTGTAGTAACATTGCATAGAAGGAAGCGCACATTTTTCCATTTTAAATGATTCTATATCTAAATTTGGTTGTCATCATTAACAGCAGCTTAGCGCTCAGCTAGACCGTGTGCAGTCTGCCTGAGGTCTTCCAGGGAAAAGACAGAGCTCCTTGGCTTTGCCTCCGCCCACTCCCCATGCCTACTCTATCGGGGCTCCTTCAATAATTCATGAAGAAAATGCATTAGCCGCTGTGTGCACTGCGGCTACCTCCCTCTGTATTCCTGGCTGGAGATGTGCTTCAGCATCACTGCATCCAACTCACTGCTTTTCCTCCCCTCCCCCCTTGCCCATCAATTAGACTGCACATTGCAGCCGAGCCACTAAGCATGCTTCGCTCTGCAGCAAACCCTGGAAAATCTGCCTTGTACCTGGCCTGACCCAACTCAGACCTCCCACTGTACTGTAGAGGTCCACCACAGATCACAGAAACGTAAAGATGGTCTTTTCTTGAGTCTTGGAAATCCTCCAAACACCGGCAGAAGGCTGCATCCGATCAGTGTGCTTGTGTTTGTCCTAAGAAAGCTCATTGATTTGCTGAGTGCCTCTTCTCTCCTAAAACCTAACACTCCCTCACTCTTTCTCTCTGATCCTTACTCCATTTTACTAATGTGCTGTTATCCAGAGTGACTTTATGCAATTAGGATTTAGTGCACATTGATTGATTTCTTATGTTGTTGGCTTAGGGATTTTAACCAGCGACCTTTTGGTTACTGACCCAAAGCCGTAACTGCTTGTCTTCCTGCTGCTCTCCTTCCCTTTCCCTTCTTTTTAATACTGTGCGAATTTGCAGAGCTCAGCACTCTTCTCTAAGGGCACTTTAGATGGAAAATAATAGAAGAACTAGGTGGGAGGGGTCCCGATGCACCATGAAACTGCTGCCTCCCAATTAAAGAACAGGGCTTATGTCATTGAAGAGCTGCTTGGCCAATCAGGTGGCGGTGCTAGCAGATACAGCAGTGAAAAGCAGCAGAACGAGTGGGCAAGAAAAAAATGGAGTGAGTGAGTGAGTGTGTGTGTGTTTATATTCCTCCCCAGAGCTGATTTTTAACAATTTACTATAGTGCTCCAGTCTTAGGGTGTGTGTGGATGTAGGAAGAGTCCACACTAGGAGTAAGGAAAGGTGTGTTTTAGGACTACCGTTTAATAGTCCAGGCTTATTCATTCTGACACTGGAAATAAGAGAAAGTCATTATTTAAGGAATATTCATTTGAGTTTTTTTTCACATTTTCCCCCTTGTCTATCTCAAAGTGCCCTGAAGCTGCTGGAGAAGTTGGTTCTGAGGAGGACTTGACCCGGCAAAGAAGGTAAGCTGTGTTTCTCATCAACTGTGGGGCCACTGGGATGTTTTTTAAGTTAATCAATCTAATCTGATTCTTTTAAGTTGTTTTTTATCTCACGTTGTGTAATATTCTGAATTATTAAACATATTTGAACAATTTATCGGTAAATAATGTGGCAATTTCTTTGGTAATGTTTGCATACTGTAATTGAGGGAAGGAGAGAGAGATTGGTAGAAGGATAGAACAAGACCCTGATGCTCCCAGGCAAGTTACTCTCTAAGCACACAGCTGTCAAGTGCTGCAGTATTCAATTTCAGTCCGTAGTGGAGCTTCCCGAGATCCCAAAGTTATGCTAACATGGGACAGGAGGACTGTCTATAACCATGCACCTTTAGTTCATTCAGTGCAAACATTGAGTTTATGTCGAGTATAGATAGAAACGCACTCAACATTTTTAAAACAGGTTTGAATTCAAAATGTTTCCATTTAAGGCCAGGTGGAGACAGGACAGATTTACCATTTCACAGTGAAACACTGGAAAATGATAGAACCTGATCCCAAAGTTGGTGGAGTGGTCTCCCTCAATCAGGTTCACTAATGTTAAGGGACTTAATTGTGCCTGCCTTCTGTAGCACAAGTGATTTGACAGGGAGGAGAAGGTTGGCTATTGGCATTTTAAATATTTTGTGAGGGGCCTCTGGACTCATGACTTACTGTAAAAGATAGATTGGTGTTTTATATAGACACTATATATATTTTTTTCTCCATCTTACATTATAGTTATTTACACTTTTTCTTTAATGTCATCGATGTCATTATGACCTTGAAAAATGTTGGGTAATTTGCACTGGCCAGCAGTGGATGCTGTTTCCTCTGTTAGTAATCAAACATTTTGTAGATATTTTGTAATAATGTACACACTGAAATGAGTGAAGATCTTTTAATTATTTGATGTTTCTTTTATTATCTGCTTTTCACAGTTTGGGAGAATAGTGTGAAAAAACTGTTATTATTCTGTCATTGAAAATCAGTTGCAAAAAACGACTTTTCTTATTGCTTCCACTGAAATGAAATGTAAAAGGAATTGAAGTGGTGTTTTTATAAATCATGGATGGAGACATGCTCCAGCTTAGTCGGGGACCTCACATGTGGAAAATCCCAGTGGAAAGGTCAGCAGGCAGGGCAGAAGGAATGCCTTGCTTTGTATCTACCGAGGGTTGGGGACCCATTTTCTCTTGGCCAGAGCTGCTAATCCCTGTATCCTGATTCAGGACTTGTCTGCCACCTAACATAGAGACAGTCGCAGTTTTGTGAGCAAATCAAATCATTCTTTTATAAATTGCATGCGCAGAATATAACAGGTTAAGACTTTACACTTTAAGACTTAACAAGTCTTACTTCTGAGCCAATAACCACACATATGTGGCAGTTGAAGAACAGACAGGGAGAAAACAGTTTATTATTTATGATTCTGCCCTTTAGTGCTTGGTGGCACTTGAGGTAAGACACATTTACTCTGAGAAACAGCAGGGTTTTAGGGTGTCCCCTCAATATTTCAAACACACGTGTTGTTTTTCACTACACCACACACACATATACTCTATCCTTGCTAGCCTAATGCCACAGATGACGTAGTGCTTCACAGTTCTGTGAGTGACTTCAACTATCAGCACACCTTTCGGTGCTTTCCAGGAAAACACGTTTAAAAAGAACCAAAATCAAACCTCTAACATTTGCAACCCGACAGATGAACCCGTGGGTACTCTCACAAAAGATGTGGTAAAGAGGTCAATGGAATGCAGACCATGGGGGATAGAAGGAGGGCACTGCACTAATGCACAGACAGAAATGCTGAGTGGTTATCTGTCAAAACTGTCATGATCTCTCTATTGTTACATGCCCACCGTGTAGTTACTCAATTTATATATAGTATTATGCTGTTTTCGCTGCATAAGGTTAAGACACCTTACTTTTTGGATTAGCAAGTGAGTGCTAAATGCTACCGCGTTTTAGTATAATCCAAGCTATCATACAGAACTCAGTGCTCATCAATGCAATTTATTAGTGATGATTACGTTAACAATTCTGTGTGCTGACATTCATATAAGCATCATAGTCAGATTTTAACTCAATACATCAAAATACTAATACAGAAATAGCCTGAATATAGGCACATTTTGCTGTAGGGCATTGAAGATATTTGCAATCTTTCATGCACAGCATATTTTCCCCACCCGTTTCAATGATTAATTATTTGGGTCAACTTCCATTATCTTCTTTAGAGGCTCTCTAACACTGATCTAGTAATTTCCTTGGTAATGTAAAATTTCAATTCAAATTATATTTGTTTTAATGTTGGTTAAGGTGATTCTACAAATCACAGCACATACTGATGGTTACAATTCCTGTTTGTACTTCCTGATTTGCTCATGAAGGTACTCTAGCAATGGCTATCAGTCCATCTGTTACATCATTGTTGACTTTAACAGTGGCAAAATGCTTATATCAGTGAAGAAAAAAAAAAGATGTTTCTGAAGCACACTACTGGGTTACAGTGATTGTGATATACCTTTTTCCAAAACGATGTATTGATTGGCCTTGTGGTTATGGATCTGGCTTTTCTCTGACCTATGTAATATGGACTTGGCTGCTTCTACGTTTGTTAATATTTTCTCCCTCCCTTCAGTTTTGTAATGTCATTTTCCTATTTCTCTGTACTGATGATTGGATCAACACGTTATCTTCTACATCTCTGGTTCATATGTCTGAACAGCAGAAATAAAAGCTGTAGATATTTTACCAAACATAAGAAAATATATATAATATGAAAGTCTACTGCTCCTTCCTACCTGTACTCTGCACACTTGAACGTATTTTAGTTTACGACAAACATGCCTGATGTATCAGTAAGCTATTACAAACATAATCACGACACAAACTATTTTAGCTTCCTGGCCATCATATTAAACAGATGCAAGACACCGACATGAAATCTAAACATTGGTTTAATGCTATATTTTGCATTGCATAAGAGGCTGACAAACCGAGATTTTCTGAACCAACTTATCATCATTCATACTGGTTTGTAGCTCGGGAGTGGCAGCTCACTGTTGGATCTCGGTCTCTCGATCTCAGTGTTATTTTTCACTAACTCAATACATCAGCCTAATTCTAAAGACTACATCATCACAGATGTAGTTACAAAGGTGGTTAAAACACTATTTATTTTGCCTCTGAATAATATGCCTACAATGGGCCATGGTTCTCCTAGAACAATATATCCTACAGAGACTGTTAAAGCCTACATCCTACATTAGCCTAAAAAACACATATTCATAGGTGCTTTCGGTAGTGGACAATGGTCAGTATGGGCACCCTGACTGGTCCGTGGCTACGCTGCTCCATTCGCAACATTCTGATGCCCTGTGTGTTTTGACACCTTTCTGTCAGTACCAGCATTAACCCTTTCAGTGATTTGAGCTACAGTTGCTTGTCTGTTGGGTTGGACCACATGGGCCTTTGCTCCCCATGTTCATCATTGAGCCTTGGCCACCCAGGACCCTGTCATTGGTTCACTGCGTTTTCTTCTTTGGACCACTTTTGATAGGTACTGACCACTGCAGACCGGGAACACCCCACAAGGACTGCAGTTTTGGAGATGCTCCCACCCAGTCGTCTAGCCTTGTCAAAGTCACTCAGATTCTTAAGCTTGTCCCTTTTTCCTGCTTCTAATACATCAACATTGAGGACAGAATGTTCAGTTGCTGCCTAATATTTTCCACCCACTGACAGGTGCCATGATAATGAGATTATCAGTGTTATTCCCTTCATCTGTCAGTGGACATAATGTTATGGCTGATCGGTGTACACATTTTCACATGTGTTTAAGCTTCTGGATTCATTGATCCAGAGATACTTATTTGTTAAAGACCTAAGAAAAGTCAGAACTCTGCCAATTATTTATAATAAGCGTAGATCTAGCGTTCTGGGAAATGAGTAATGTATGAGTTGCAGATGTGTTGTGACTGAAACACCCATGGCGTTATGGAAGACGGTTCGTCTTGATATTATCGTGGAGGTAAGGTGGAGAGACTCCCAACTGCTTACAGACATCATGCAGAGGAACTCAAATAGCACTGCTGAGAAAAGCCAAGCAGCCTATGATAATGCTGAGTTGATTCCCCTTTCCGTGGCTCTGTGTTTGCTGTATGTAAGACTGAAAGACATTGAGGAAATTTGATTGAAAATGTACTATACGTATATAGCTGTTGGCCAAAATAACTATAGTAAATTGTAATCAGGATAGAACAGCTGGCAGTGTCAAAAAGCTTTTAAGTCAGGAACACTCACAACTGAGTGAAAAAGTGATGTGCCAACTAGCCTAACCAATCACTACATAATAGGGAAGACATACATAATAGATTATCAATCATGCATGTCAGAATATTTGTAGATTGGATCTGCCACTTTATTTCGTTTATATACCCACTTAGATTTAAGTAATTTGAAGGTAATAACAACAAGCTTCATCAAATAGTTTCCAAGTGGGAATAGCTTCTGGTCTTTTCTGTTATTTTTTTTGCTTTATTCCTGAGGTAAACCATGAAAGAGTGAAGCACCTTAAGGATTGGTATTGCTGCAGAGCTTGGCAGGAATCTTGTCATCGCTCCTCCTCTCATTGTGACAAACCCCTGTCCCAGATTGTGTGACACGGGGTGTTTAGTGTGCCCCTGTTACAGATGGTGTGGGCGATATAGTGGAGCCAACACTGCTGTCAGCCTGACACCACAGTTAGCAGAGTTTTTTGTTCTGTATGTCAGCCATAAAAAAATCTCCAAACCCTATTATAAATACATCATAATGACATGACTTCTAGTGAGAAGATTGAGTCAGTGAATGGATCTGAGACCTTATATTAAGAAAATATCAAGCTCTCAATGGTAATAAATGCAGGACCTAAGGAGTGTTCAGAACAGAGAAATTCTCCAGCTATTCTGTGATTATTCTGTTTCTGAGAAAGAGTAAATGAGACAGTGGAGCAAAACAGAGGACATAGCGAATGATGAAGGTGAACATTCTCGACTGGATGAAGTGACTTGATATATTCACTGGTGTAGAGAGAGAACGGAACTGTGCTGCAGAGCAGTGCTAGGAACCAGGGCCAGGGCATTTCATCATACACCCCACAGACATGTGTGTAAAATACTCTGTGTGTGTAGAAAACTGTGTGCGTGCGTGTGTGTGCGTGCGTGCCTGCGATGCACAAGTAAAAGAGGGGGAGGTAAAAGTAAAAAATAAATAAGACTGAGCACGAGGATGGTATAAAAAGAGCAATGACAAACATGAGGGTATGTAGAGCATTAGGGAGGATATAAGAGGAGAGAATAATTGGACATAAGAAAAAAGGGAAGAGTAGAAGGGAAGGATTTGAGGATGACTGATAATGCACGTATGACAGGGATATGGGAGCAGGAGAATATGAGATAGAGATAGAGTGGGTGTGCTCTACAAAGCTTGGAGCACTGCAGCACATTGCAGTGCCCAGCCCCCGCTGTGTTCTTGCCATCCGGTTCCATGCACTGAGAGGACCCCTGCAGCAGAGCAACATTGACCAACAGCGTGCCAACTAAAAAAAGCAGCGTCGCCGATGTCGCTCCGTTCCACTTAACGCAAACAACGTTTTCTGTTGTGCTGCATTTTGAGTATGTGAGCTGTGCGGTTGACCGTTCAGATCACAGGGTTGAAAGGACAGTACAAGGAGGCGACTCTAACGGGTAGCACGTCCTGGGCTGTATGAGCCCGTCTTGACTACACACTCAGTTCTGAATTATTTGTCCAGTTATTTTCAGTCATGGGATTTCACCATATCTTTGGATGGGCGAGCATTCTGCAGGTTAACCGTGTGGGAGCACAATGCGTCCATTCACCCCTGTACAGCTGAATGCACTTCCCACTATGTCTCTTCCAGGAGCATTTGCACAGATCACATGTCCTTGCAAATAATGCTCTCTCTCGTATGTCGTGTTGAGATTATGACAATGGAAAGACAAACACGTGGCTAGAAATGACATGTCTGCCGCTGTCGTGTGCTGGGCTGGTGAGCTCTGTTTGTTTGCCTTTTAAGTTCTGTTTACACTAAGCCTGGTTGTTAACCTTCCAGTCTAGGCAGTAACGCATGTCGAATGGGACAATTATTGGATACCTTGTCCAGAAAAGGGTTCAAATACAGGACAATGATAAACTACATAACATGCATTGAAGAGACACCTGAGAGGTGTTTTCACATCTGGTTTGTACAGGAGGAGTTAAGCAGGACCAGTCTGCCTTTCAGCATATGCTTAATAATATAAAATGCATATATAAAATGCATCCTTTCAAAATTAGGTAGTGCATCAGCAGTTTTTATCTTGTCATTTCAGATATCGCAGACCACAGGGAGCTACATATAAATAGTCAGAAATTGTCCAGCTCAGCTAGGTAGTCCATGTCATGTACTTCTGACCGGTTGGGGAGAGTTGAAGAGCACAGCAAGATTCCTCATCTCGTTGGTCAAACGTGTGGGAGATGATGCTCAGTTAGCTTGGCCCTCCCTGGACAGTGCTGCCCAGGATCGAACCAAGCCTCTATGGTACAATGAAAGAGGGCCTTAGGTCATTGTGCTATCTGCAAGGACCAAGCTGACTTTGCTTTTGGCTTGGTTTATCGCCTCATTTGTTTTATTCAAAAATCATCTGCAAATAGATATCAGGGTTTGAAAACTTTAGAAAATACTACTCATCGGGCAATGGCTAAGGCATGAGTGTCTTATCTGCTACATTCTATCTTAATAACTACCATGCTGATCTTACAAAGTCACAGTCAATAGTAAGTGTGTATCAGGTGTTGTTTAGAGTTGTTTCTTCCAGTGACTGGTTTACTGTTCAGATCTATATTGCTCTATTTGATGAGGACTTGAATCTGCTATGCCTAGCTGGGTGAGTGTTTGAACTGTGAAGTTTGTTTCCCCACACAGCACACCACATTAAGCTTCTTGTTACAGCTCACTGTTTACCTGCAGAGCTTAGATTCACAAATAACAGGTAGGGCTGAACACATATAGGTTGAACATTCACAGTATGTGCAGATGAGCCTATCTGATGCCAGAAACAAATAATTTATTTTCTTCTTTTTCTTTACATCCTGTCGCTCTCCTCAAACATCGAAGAGGTGACTTGCTCTTATAGTTTTATGATATTTTCAGAATATGACCTTACATCACTCAGGCCCTTCTGTCATCCCAATGGCTGAACCAGCTTTTCCTTGAAGCAAAGACTGAGACGAGTCCCCGCCCACTTTCTGAAAACCTTTTTAAAGAGTATCGAAAATAATTATCCAATCCCAAATATTAAATTGCTGATGGCTTGCCTCTGAAGCTGAACAGGGTCAGTCCTAGTTGGGCCCAGGAGGGTAGACCAGATGGCACTAGAAGAGGTGTTGGAAGGCCACTCTTGGGAATTCTTACCTCTGGTCTTCAGTTGGAACCCGAGAGCCCCTGGTCAGTAAAGGAGACATTACCCTGTGTAAGGTACCGTCTTTTGGATGAGACTTTAAACAAATGTCCTGAAGGGTAACTGGAGATTATTGTGGCAATGATTATTGATGTAATATATGCTAGTTGCTTTGGATACAAGGGTCCACTATTTGACAAAAATATGAATGTTATCCCCTCTGGCTTTTTACTACCTGCCAGACAGTTTTTTGAAAATGCTAAAGATATTTTTTTTATAGACAGGTGAGATGTTGAAAGATTGCTATACACATGATGGTTGTAGTGGTTTAATGAAATCTGTGAATACAGTTCGTAAACAGGTTAATATGTTAACACATTATATTCAAAAAAAATATTTTAACAGAGTTCTTCCGCTCACCCAATTGGAGAACCGTGTACGTTTCTCGGGAGATTATTATTATTTTTGGTTGTATGTAGAACCCTTCTGGGTTCCATGCAGAATCCTCTGTGGAAAGCGTTTTAACTGGAAGCAAAAATGATTCTTCAAAGGAATTTGAATGTAAGAATGCATGTCAGGGGTAGCACATTTATTTCTGATGTGTAAAGGACCCTGTTCTCTGATGTGCTTCCCTCCCAGCCGTTCTCCTTTATATCATACTGCTCGCTCGACCAGAAAGTCAGCCAAAACAATTGCGCTTGGAGGGGAATGCTCCTTAGGCTAACAACCAGAACTAGCGTCGCTAGAGTGCAACATGACAAGGCATTCTGAGCCAGACCGCCCCGCAACAACCTATACAGTGCTGAGCCAATTTGCAGCACCCTTTGTGAGACTCCCGGGTGCAGTCTTTACTCTGACCAAAGAATGAACCCAATGCATTTCCTTACACTGCTGTGCCCTTCTGGAAGCCCCGTTGTTTCCATCTCCTGTTATATCAGTGCGTTTAGGACCCTTCCAAATATAATTGGACAATAAAGCATTAAAATTCACAGGGGTCTCTTTGTCCAATTATATTTGGACTGTTCGTGTGTGTAATTGCTGCTTTTGTAAACTTTCCATTACAACATACAGCATTTATTGTATATGATAAATTTCACATGCCTGTAACAGATTTGTCCTTATTGCCTGATAGTAAAACGAATAGTCTTAGCACAAGTGTAACACGGCACGTTACGCTACCCCCACACTGACGCTTGGAATGAGCACTAGCATGTGTACATGTGTGTGAGTGAGGTTGCGTTGTGTGTCGTCACTGGAGTGTGTGTTGGTACTCCTGCAGCAAAGACCGTCCCAGCAATAGTCACGACGCAAGGGAAAAATGAAATACAGAAAGAGAGAGCAAGAGAAGAGGGAGAGCCAGAGGGAGGGATTGAGTATGAGATAAGCAGAGAGAGTGACAGAGAGTGTGAGAGTGTGAGATAGTACGGGGGGACTAGGATGTAGTGCTGTGTCTAGGGGTGAATATGGGTAGGGGTGATATTGCAGAGCTGCAGCCGGGACTCCGAGTGCTGCATTGAGCTGCATAATTAATCCAGAGGGGGGAGGAGAAAGGGGTGGGGCTGAAGGCGGTGCTCCGATATGAAGAATACAGTGAGCAGTAGCGACAGTAATGCTGCTGGAACAGAGCCAGACTGTTCTTCTGTGAAATCTCTGTTAAGGAGGCGTGCTGAGCTCTGAGCACAATATAAGGAGGACATATTTTCCTGCAAATGCAAATAAGACCCAGGGCCTTGTGTGTTTCTACTGCTATCACACTTAATAAATCAGAGAGACAACTACTGGATTAGGGGAGGTGGGCATGGGAAGGGTGAATGAATATACCCTCATGTATATTCTACTGGATGAGGGGAGGTGGGCATGGGAAGGGTGAATGAATATACCCTCATGTATATTCTACTGGATGAGGGGAGGTGGGCATGGGAAG
>JACXGJ010002045.1:42279-72193 GCA_016801105.1 Esox niger | reverse complement strand
ACACACACACACACACACACACACACACACACACACACACACACACACACACACACACACACACACACACACACACACACACACACACACACACACACACACACACACACACACACACACACACACACACACACACACACACACACACACACACACACACACACACACACACAGGCACACATGCTAGGGAGGAAAACAATTGTGGTAATAAAAAAATGATAGCTAGGCTTTAATGGCCTTTCAGCAGGTTTCATTATGAATATCAGAATAGAAAACTCTCAAGGGTGTGTTCTGGGAGTCTGTAACAAATACAATAGAAATAGCTTTTGAAACCTGGTCCCTCTATGTCTCTACCAATAACAGTTATATAGAAATGTTTGGATGGACATCTGTCTACTTTTCATTTTGGGGAACCACCATGATACAAAGTATTGGGCTCATCTTGTAGAGATTATCCACAGGTTTTTGAATGCTTGAAACAGATACAGTGGCTCTCAGAAATGTTCATCCAATTTTAATCTAGCTCCTTGGGGACATTTGACGAACAGCAATTTTTCAACTCTTTCTACATATTCTCAGTTAGATTTATTTCTGGAATTTGACAGGGCTAGTCCAGGACATTAACCTTTTTGTTTTTAAGCTCTTTCTGTCTGACTTTGGCTGTATGTCTGGGGTCATTGTCCTGCTGGAAGATTAATCGTTATCCCAAGTCCCAGGTCTCTTGCACAACTGAGCAGGTTTTCTTCCTTGTACATTTCCGAATAGATTTTGCCCTCTATCTTCAAAAGATTTCAAGGCCCTGATGCAGAGAAGCATCCCGATAGCATGATGCTGTCACCACCATCCTTCAAAGTAGAGATGGTGTTCTTTAAATGATGTGCGATATCAGGCTCCCGCCAGACATAAGAGCATCAAGGCTAAAAAGCTCTACTTCTGTCTCATCAGAACATGGAATCTTCTTCCACTTGATCTCAGTCTCCCAAATGCCTTGAGGCAAATTCTAGCCAAGATTAAATGTGAGTTCTTTCCTTTTTGCCACTCTCCCACAAAGGCCACCAATGTAAAGCTCCTGAGCTATTCTTCTAGAATTCACAGTTTTGATCAATGGCAAAAACTCCTGCTTAGATCCATTTTTATTTCCCTGTGTAACACAATAAAAGTACAAGGAGGTAAATACTATTTAGAGCCACTGAGTCTGAGAGTTTGTTTGAATTAAATGAATTAAATGGTAAGAGGAAAATATTGCAGCACACTCTTGGAAAAAGTTCATTTGGCCACAAGCTGCTCTATCCACCAACTGCTCATATGGCCCCAGATGCCTCCATCCATCTCCATACACTTCTCTTGGGCACAATATGTCTCCTTATGGTGGTAAAATATCTGTCATGGCTGCAGATACAGGATCCCACAACACCCTGATTCTTCAAGATCTCAGTGCTGCTTATGATACATTACATCACACCACTCCAGATGCAGATAGTACAATACATCTCACTTGGTAAGCAAAGGTCAGAGAAATCCACAAAACCTGTGGCGTTCCACAACAGTTGGCTCTGGGACCCATTTTCCTTTTGCTGCACATACTGCTCCCACTTGACCTGGGGGCATATAGGTGATTGGTGCTGGACCTCAGGATGTTGTTTATTTGGCTGTCAACTGAAGCAGCACCCGACATCAGCTGTTACTGACTGTCAGTGTTGGAATCTTTAGTTACGGTGAGAATAAAAGTTCAAATAGACATGATTAAAAGGTATCTCTGTATATACACATTATATAAAGGACAACTGCCTCTGTCACACTACCCCTCCCTCTCTCCCTCCCTCCAGATGGTGGAGGTGACACAGCCTGTCTGTCTCCATGTGAGAGACGACATGGAGGAGATACATTCCAATCGGAGACCGCACCAACTCCTGTAAACATCCACACAGACATTACAGCGAAAGACCAAATCGCCGCGGACAGAGGAGGCGCTAACACAACAGAATCCACCGTGCCTGTGTGCCAGGCGCTGCCCTGGGCGCCGTGTCGGAGAACGGGTTTCACCCCTGGGCCCCATGGAGAAGTCGTGCCATTTGAGATATGCCCATAGGGCCAGGGCGGGAGTGAAGTTGCCACTGTCTCCTCCCAGAAATCGGTGTGGAATTTGACAGGAGGCATGGACAAAGGGGTGGTTTCGAAAGCAAAGGGGTGATGGCGCCGATCGTGAAGAAATGATGGCACGCCCCCATGGTGTGGTATATGTAACACATTCAGTTGTCAAGTTATAACAGTCAATGAAATTGGATTAGAGCACCAGTGTTAGGAAGTCAGAGTTTTTTTTTAAGGATAGGTTGGTTGTTACACTACAGCTGGTGACAGAGCTGTGCTGATGTAAGGAGTTGGGGTTTGAGCCAGAAGCGGCTTAGGACAGTATTGATATTGACCTTAACGAACCATTTATGGATGTTATTCGGCAGTTGCTGGGGGATGGTTTGTCTGCAGGACGGAGGAGCATTTGTTGGAACTACCTCGTCCGTTAGCAATGCTGTTTGAAAACAAACACAATGAATATATTTATTAAATATGAATGCATAATATTATTGTCCCTGAGTTGTGCCAGTGCCTGGACAACTAATCCAATAATGACAGACGCTTTGTTGGCTGCTAAACACTATGTAACACTCCTTTTGGCATTAACTTAGATAACTTAGCTTTTTTGGGCAGCAAATGTGAGGAGTCATTTAAGTTCTACCACTTTCCAGAAAGCATCACTTGGTCCATTGCAGCAAAGAAATAGATATATAGGCTTGCTTATAATTCATAGCATGGTAAACTTTGTGGTGTTCAGGCTCGGGTCTAACAGTCCTGTGGAAACTTTTGCCCCCTAGGATTTGAAGTTGAAGAAGTCTTTCCTTACTCAGGGTTTGTTTGATCCTCTTTAGACAGTGAAAGAATCCTCCTGTGTAGAAGATGTGAATGTCCGCCTTCCCTGTACTTTGTACTATGCTGTATCGTACTCTGTAGTCCTCCAGGAGCTAACTGAACTCACTTCAATACAGGTATTCCAAAGACAACAGTAAGTTAGCCTCTTCTTTGTTGACGACAGAAAAGTCTAATTTCTTGTTCTGATTTCATCACTGAGTTTGAGGATCGTTAGAAACACACCATCAACACTTGATTATCGACAAAAAATTGTAAGGTCATCGAAGAAAAGTGCTGAGAAAGAAACACCAAAACCTTAATAAAACAGTAGATCAACCAGCTCAGGCTGCCATGAACGTTCAAAACCACCCAAACCAGCATGTGAAAATTATATGTAGAGCGGACACGCAAAATTTTGAAATGAACTACCGTTCAGCTGTGCAACCTTTAAACCGTCATATTTTATAACTGTTGTAAACTGTTTATAACAGGAGGTAAATATGGATTATTTGGCAAACGGTGATCTAGTGTGACACTCATAACCAATTAGTGTCATTTTTTAAGAATAGCAACATGTATGTATGTATAGATGTTTGTGTAAATTGTATTGTCTGTGTTGTGTCCTAAATTGACTGTCTGTTCTGGTATTGTTGACCATATTTTGGAGGGGGGGGGGGGCAGGGGGCAGGCACACGATACAAAGCCCACCCAACCAGGTGGTAGCTAGGCCAAGGCAGGGGACAACCTACATGTTGCTGGACGGAAACCGTCATCGCCTCATCCCACAAACTAATTTAGTAAAAAAGAGTGACCATGATTTGATTGGAGGGATATGGTTGTTCAAGAACACAGCTTTTTGAGTAACCGTTGCAGTGTGATGCAAAATGTTTTGAGGTGTGGACTGCACAGGAGACACAAAATGTGATAAGCAAATGCAATTACACTAGTAATAAACACCTTAATTATTGCTTTCCAGGTCTAATTAATTGCTATCGTTAAAAAAAACTGTAAATGAAATGTCATCCGCTTGTGTAACTCCTGTACACCACTGCACTATGTCTCCCTGTAGGTTGTGGGATATTAGGCCCATATATCAAGCCTGACGATTGACGAGCAGTAATAGCATCCGTGTGTCAGCCTTTATGTCACATAATATGATCAACCTAATGCACTCCCAAGACCTAATGAGCAACACATGGGGTGAACATCGCCTCTGATAAGACATCAAGCCCTCACCCACGATCTGTCTTGTAGCGGGAAGGAGAGAGAGAAAGAGGGAGGGAGGGAGAGAGAGAAGGGATTGAGAGAGATAGAGAGGTTATCAGTGCAAGGGGCCACCTCCCTTCCCATTCCCCTGTATCTGATGTCTGCCTCTTGACACTGATAGACTCTGTGTTTAGTGGATAATGAGATTGGCTCTCTGCACAAACCGCCACTGACTACAAACAGCCACTGACTTCTCTCACAGAGGTGGAGGGGGAGGGGACGGGAGAATGGAGAAGGAGAGGGGGGGAGGGGCGAGGGAGGCAATGGGAAAAGAAAAAGAGAGAAAGAACCCAACCTGTCTTACAAGAGGCCATGGGGCCCGCTGGTGTAGAACTAAACAGCCATCCCATCCCCAAACCCATTTAACTGACAAAGAACCCGAAAGCAACAATAATAAAGAATCGTGGTAGAGAAAGTAAGAAGTGGGTGAAAGGCCGTGTCTGATTGGTGGAAAACGATGTGAGCTCTTAATAGAATTCCACATGGAGTCTTCTTCAGGTGGGAGTGGGAGAGCCTGCAAAGGGCTGGAAGGAAAGAAGCTGACTAATTGAAAAGTGCCAAGCAGAGCAGAATCTGATAGCACCACCACATCTTTCACTCCCCTTCTCCATCCTCTTCTCCTCTCCCCCTTCCTCTTTCATGCCCCTCCCCCTCCCCCTCCGCCCCCTCTCTCCCCCTCCTTGCTCCCTATTCTCTTTCCCCTCATCTCTCCCCAACTGAAGCCCCTCAGCAGCCCTGTAGGATTGCAAAAGGCATGGCGGAGCGAGAAGCGGAACGAACAGAGCGAGGCGGACCGGGATAACTGTTGCTCTCCCACTGATGTGTGCAGTTCCCCGTGTTGACAACACGCTGTGACGGAGTGCGTTTGTGCTCTCATTTGAAGGGTTGGTGCTGCCTTGGGCTCCGGCTCAGTTCTGTTCAGACCCCTCCATTCTCTCCTATTGTATTTGGCTTGACTGATGCGGTGCTGCGCTGTCTCCATGCCAAATCCCTCCGGGTCACACACGCGCACACATTCATTCCATTCACACCAAAAATACAGAAGGAGTGTTTTTTCCCCCTTTGTGTTCTCAGGGAAGCGTGAAGGATATTTATCATTTTGCCACTCGCGAAGGCAGACAAGCAAACATGCAAACAAGAACACACGGAGGTCCCAGCTTCGAGGTTCCGAGTTCCAGGTTCCGAGCCCATGGCCCCTAGGCTCAGCGAGGCGGAACATCAGCCTGTCCGGGAGGGGCAGGGAAGGGAGGCGTGGGGACTGCTGGCTGACTGCACGGGGCTGTCTGCTCCAGCAATAAAAATGCTAATCTGGTCCAATTCCCCCGGTGACATGCTCTATGTAAAACAGGTTAGAGTTCCCAGCTCCACATGTGTACTCTCAATTTACCAGTTGGCCTTTCTTTTATTCAAATCTCTTGATGTGGTCTTCATTAAGAGGCGATGGACTGAATTTTTCCACACCTCTCTGTCTCACTCTCTTTTTTTCTCCCTCCCTCTCTCTCACTCTCTAACTCTCTAAGGCTAATGACAGAGACTGGGTTTTGAGTGTGTGTGTGTGTCTGTCTGTCAGTCTCTCTGTGCTTCTGTGGATGTTTGTGAGCATGTGTGTTTGAGTGTGTGTATGTGTGCCACCCAGTTCTATTTTAGCTGTCACACTGCTATAATGATGCAAATAGACCTTTTCAGTCCGATAAGAGGGGTCAAGGGAGGCGGTGTTGTGTGGTGGACAATTAAAGGTCAGAGTGAGAGTGGTCCCTTAGAACAGCATCTCTCAACAACCGTTCTGTGCCTTCTGCGTCTCAATTATTATGCGGTTCTGGGGAATTCCTGTAACCGGGCAGAACTGTCAAACCATCTCAAATGGACCTTTTTAGCCCGTAGGTTTCCACGTGTGCTTGGTTGTCAAAGGGGTTTGGCCCAAGGTGTGGCGGAAGGATTCAGTCATTTGACGTGTCCCTTTGCATGTTTGGTGTTCTTTGTGAGGATGTCAGTCGTGATATGGGTTCTAATCACATGTACACTTTGGAACTACCGTCATTTTAGTCTACAGTGCTCTGTCACTTTGGCTCACTTAGACGGGCTTTCTTGCTTTGACATGGTCTCGGTAAATACTGCAGATATAGCTGCTCGAGTGTTTGAATGAAGCAAATAATGATTGGTAATGATTGATTTATAGGTCCTTCTTATATGTACTTTTAAATATGTACTTTTAAAGTGTTGATTTGAAACCTCACAGTGTAGAGACAGCAGGTCTCGGTGTTCCTTTGTTCCATCAACCTTAAGCGTTGTTGTTGGAATATAATATTCTTAGAATTACAAATAACATACTTAGAGTCACTAAAGACATTCTTAGTCTTATTAATTATTAATTAAATTTATAACACAACAAAATGTGGAGATAGTAATGTGGTCTGAATACTTTCTGAAAGTGTTATATATTTCTCGGTTTTGTATTGTGCCGTTCATATTAGAGTTACTTCTCATTAATGTCTTTGTTACTCACATGGTTGTTGAATTCTACCGCTTTATAGGCCTGTTGCTTTGGTCGTTGTCATTACAGTTAAATTATATGCCAGTACATTAAGTATTAGCCGTACTTTAATGGTCTAGTTTTACCCTAATATAGGAGTGTTCAAAAACGGTTTTACAGGTCACATCATGCCTGTTTGTTACACAACGCTGGTTTGCAAGGGGATGTCTTATTCCTTTTGGAATCCAGCCAAGAGAGGGATATCTAACGATGTACATCTAAGGACCTGTTATGGAAAGGTTAGTGTATGTTTATGCATGTTTATCTATGAAACTTTCACCCTGTTGGTCAATGTATATACAAAGGCAGCTATTAAATACAACGGCAGTAGAGCATGCTGGGAAAATAAATACATGCTCTTCATGGACTGTTTTACTTTCCACAGTGTTAAAAAATAACTCTTGGTTGTTAACACCCCCACTTGAGTCTTTGGTACACCACTGAGTGTTAATTCCACACAGATCATTTAACCCTTGAATCCCCTGAACACTGGGCCTATTCGCTTTGAGCGGAACGGAAGTCTGTCTTGCATGAGAGGTTGTGGCTTTGTGATCCTGGGTTGAAACTCCATTAGAACATCACTGGAATTGTCTGATTCCTGTGCTCCGCGTCTAATTAAAATAACCTGTGTTCGTTTAAGTTCCAAGAGCCTCGTATCGTGTATTAAAGAGTGGCGCAGCAACAAAAATTTGGATTTTAGGTGCATCTCCCCCCAAGTTATCTGTTCAGTGTTGCAATTCACAGCAATACATTTGATTGTTCTTTGATATTTGCCAAAGTAACTTCCGTACATTGCATCATAACCTTCAGTACCTTCTCGCATAGCTTATGTTCTTTTTGGTCATAGAGCTCATATTGCAGTGATGTTAAGGCACTGCCTGTAAATGGCTTATACAGCAATCACTTCAACATAAAAAACCAAGGTTCTCTTTTAATGTCCATCTCACCATAACACAAACCCTTTTCAGTTCCTAGAACCAAACAGACCTAAAAGAAGGAAAAGGGATTGAAACGGGAACAAAATGGAAATCAAACAAAATCTGCATAATTTTGCCTTTGTTCCCATTTCGGCCTCCTTAACTTTCACATCTAATTAGATTCAGGCCATGGCTGGCTGAGATATAAGGGGTTCAAGGGAGCCCCCCAATCAGTAGGGCGTATGGGGGTCTGGTGGGGGTCCCATCCCCAGAGACCGGTTATGACAAATAAGATTAATGTCGCCCTGGTCTCCCAACTGGCCCAGATTAGACTGATAGGTGATTTTCTCAAGAGAAGGTCCATATGTGAGTCGCCTTACACGTCTCTGTGGTGGGCGTTTGGGACAGGCTCACAAAGAGTTGCATTGAGTAACTGGGAGGCACCCACCCACACACACACACACACACACACACACACACCCCTCCCCCCGATCAGTTCTAATGACCACTCATGCATGGGGGGTCAGAGGGTGACGGGTCAGAGGGGGGGGTGGGGGTCTCGGCAGGGAGTGCCCTCATCTTCAGGGGCACTGGAGCGATGGATGAGATGGAGAATCTGGCAGTCAGATACCGCTGTCGGGCAGAGGACGCATGTGTGGGCCGAAGTCCCATGTGACCGGCCCAGATAGATGGAGTCTGCACTACTTGATATGCAATTGGTGTTGCCCATAGGTTAATATGCTTTGCACCCCGTTATCATCAACAGAAAGCGTTTAAAATGGTGTGTTTACTTAGCTTACATGCACAGGACTCATATTCGGTGCCGCCCAGGGTCGTCGGATACCAATCAGGAAACGACTGAAAAGTTGCACACGCGTGTCCCTTTTGCACTTTTACCTTGGTTTGTATTACAATTTATGATGGATCAAAGGACGTGATCGTTTGTCATTGGCGGTAAAGCGCGGAGTGTAATTTCTGCCGGTGAAATCTTCAGGTGCCACTCTGAGGTAAATGAATGTCTCCACCACTCCCCTGTCTGCTGTACACTGCAGCAGCTCTCTGGAACACTTAAACTTCCTATAGTCTGAAAGCAATTTTCTTTAACACTCCAGTGAACCCCCAGACACAGGCTGATGCATGGCCACTACAGCCCTTAAGACTTATAGAACTGCAAATCAAGGCAACAGGGCCAGGGCAGATACAGTGAGGAGATGTTTCTACTCAGAAAAATAAAAAATATAAATAAATAAATGACCAAATAATTTCCCGTAAGTTTTTGTGAAGAATAGAATGTGGAATTGCATGTTATTTTGTTTGTATTCGGATACAATATTATATTTTGATCTGTTTCCATTCTTGGGATAATTGCAGCTCACGAAAAAACGCATTCTTTTTCGACTGATTTAGACCGTCTCAGGTCCCTTACGATGTTTTAGACATCATACAGAAGGCTTCTGATGCATGGAGGCAGACATCTTTATAACCTGGACACATTATAAGCCTCCTCAACCAGCCCTCAACTCCAACCCAAAAGTAATGTAGGTTTTAGGGATGTATGGCACCAGCTCTGCGCTAAGGTTGCAGATTGATGAAATCTGTGTGTATCAGGCATTCCACCTCTACAGGTATACAGGAACCATCAAACAGCCCAAAGGATGGGAGAGATTGAACTTCGCATTACCTGATGCCCGGACATCAGCACAATTTCAAGATGGTGCTGGTGGAAGACAATACTGTGGCTTCTACACTATTTCACGACACCCCTGATCCTTTACTGGCTATTGAGCTGACGAGGCCTCCACGTGCACTTTACCCGGCCCATGCAATACCCCCGTCTGCCCATGAAAGGGATATTTCTCTGATGAGATTCTAAGGCTGAATGTCTGTTTTATTGCTTATTGGGGTGGGGTGGGGGCAGCGGCGCAGCATAGAGGCTAGCTGTATCGATGACTCAACGCTTTGGGAGATTAGGTTACTGTCTTTATTTAACACACGGCTACGTTTAAACGGACCCGCTCCTTTACACCCAGTGTCTTTACACCATAGGTCTCACCATAGGTGGCATGTGAGCTGTGAAACGGTTAATGCGTTTCGAAAGCGCCATATATCATGATGCGGAGGCATCAGCCTACGGAACATGTTAATTAGCCCGCGGTCTTGTCAGCTGAGCCCAAATATGCCCCCCCCCCCCCCCACACACACACACGCACACACACACACACACACACGCACACACACATCTTTGACAAACAGCCGTGGGCCTCGCCCTCCACACGCCCACCCGTCCATCAAGGTGCCGCTGCCCTGGCCCAAGCCTGCATCCAGCTGCCATGCCTGGGTAGCGGCAGGCAGGCCAGACAGACTCAGCAGCTGCCTTTTCTCTGAGGACCAGGACCACACCGACAATGTCCAGGTGGGGCCCGAGCCCAGGGGGGGGGGGGGTAACTAGGTGGTGCTGGCGGGTGCGTGGACCAGATGATAATGCACATACAAAGCAGTTCAGGTGGAGTCCCAGCCCGGGGAGGGTGAGTGAATCCGGGCCTGAGACAGTGGCTGCTGGGCCAGATGACGGACATGCGTGTCAGGGAGACTTGGAGGAACCAGCTGGAGGATAGCCAGGTGACGGATGGTGCAGACTTAGGGTGAACCACTTCACGTTTCTCAAAATATTATTGTTGAGGGGCCATGTTCAATTAACAGCGAAGCACAATGCATTTTCTCTTGTTTGGCTGGTCAATTAAGGGCCAGCCGTTCTGAGAAAAAGTTGCGTGAAATCCCAAGGACTGGATTTATGGCAGATAATTGGGCTTAGAGAGCTACTCTCGCCCACTTATAAAAAGAGGGGAAACAAATCCTCTTATCTTTGTAATGAAGAACTGACATGAGAGATGAAGCACTTTCCTAGTTGTGTTGTTTACAAAGTAGGCCTAACAACAAGATGCAAATGACCACATTAAGACCTAGGAAATAAATAGGATATGGTGGACTGGGTTGACATCGTTAGGTAATTTTGTTAATCAGTCCCAGCCACAGTCATCTCTACCTAAAATCTATTATGTTTTGTTGATTCCACATGTGTGCAGTCCAAATTGTCACCTTTTCCCTCACATTGCATGTTACTTATGTCTAGGAGCCAAAGGACTCTGATCAAATCGAGCTAATTATGTAAAGATACAGTGAATTAGTCGATGTTGAGTGTTTTCCTCCACCAGCAGGTTTGTTAGTACACTGACTGACTGTTTAGCTTACATGGACATGACTGCCTGCTGATTCTGAACATCTGCTGATGAAAAAGTTTTGGATTATTAATTAGAATTCTTTGGGCATCACCTAGAGGAATCTAACATACCAGTGGAGAAAATGCAGGCCAGTTGCTTATCTATGTATATGTATTTCTATTTTGAGTAACAGATGTCACAAGCCACTTGACCTTCTCTTTGTCCTCTGCAAAATGGTTCATGCAGGAGACATGTTTTGTTTACAATCGTCGAATCGCAAAACGAGTACATATGAATATATTTTGTTTAAAACTCACAGGAGAGAATGAAATGTCAATGAGCCCTTTTGATTTGGTTTCCGACAAGACGTTTTGGGTGTTGCAGAAACATCCCAGACTATTATTATGCAAATTAGAGGCGCACGAGCTTCTATATTTTTCCTTCCCTTTTCAGCTGAACTCAGCAGTTCCTGGGAATCCGTGCGTCAGACGAGGAGCAAGCAGAATGGACTGCTCTCGTCTTTTTTTCTTTCTTTCCATAAACAAGTCAGGTCACCCCTTGCGGCTATCCTTGGGGTACGGTGGGGTTTGTTAACCGAAAAGCAAGGTGTTTTAATGCCCTGTTCCCGAGGTGTTGTGGAGAGTGGCTTTGTTGTTTTAGTACCCTCTCAAGCGTTGTGTTATACAGGGCCAGGAGTGAATCTACAGTTGTTAACAACTGCTATCATCAGCGTGAAAAGCAACGGCTACATCCCTGAGGCAAAACATGAAATGAAAACAATAGGCTAACCGTAGCCTGAAATATTATGGTTATATCATTCTGACCCAGGTTAACATTATTAACAGTAACATGCCTGCAGTATAGTGGTCGTAATACAACTATCTCCGTAGGCTATGCTATACGCAATGTGTACGTAGTTTGTGTAGTAGCCGTATAACACGTGTATAGCCTCGCTTATCCGGACTGCAGTGCACGTTTGACAGTATAGCACGTCGCAGGCGGGGGAACTAGCCGGGCGATGACAAACACATAGGCGTCCTACTGTTGGAAAGAACAAAAAGAACACGATGTCAAACAACGGAGGATACTATTGCTCCTGGATCCCCGTTAATTGCGCACATATGGCTCCAACAGGAATCATTGAGGAAAAGGACCTTCTGGTACCCTGGTCCTGTGATTTGCATAAAGAGAACACCATTGGTTTATAGAGTGTGATGTAAAAGGGTGACCTGCAAGCCTCGGGCCACATCCAACCTTTGATATTGTGGTTGGCGTCAGCGTTGGTTGGAAAAATATGAGTGGGCGTGCAGATTTTGCTAAAGTGGTTACTCTATTGGAATAGGGCTTTATTAGAATGTGGAGTATTTTCATGTGAAAACATTGAACTTCATTTGTCATTTCTCACTGGCCAGATAAAAATAATTTACTTTAAATGACCAGACATGCTCATAAAACTATAGCCAACAGCGAAATCATTATGGTAGTGAATAAAATCCATATTCAATATTATTCTACACAACATATTAAACAACACTGTTTTATATCTTACTAAAATTATATTTCAGATTGCTGCATTTATTATGATAATTTTCGCATATAAATGTATGCAATGATTAAACAGGATTCTTTGTCATTCAGGGGAAAAGGAAAAATCGTGTACGGCTCACTAAATCAATAAATCATCCCAGTTCAATGTTGGTCCCGGAAGGTTTTTTTTATGGATTAAATTAAGCACTTCCATCTCCATCTCCCACCTGATCGCAGCCATATAAATCCCAACAGCTGATCAACAGACTTCAGAAAGCCCAAGACCTTCACAGAGTGCAGCACGGAGAGAGAGACAGAGACAAGGAGAAAGCCAGAGCTATCGCTGAGGCAAACCGTGTTAATCTAAGTGGCTTTTAACGATAATTTATACAATGAGTAGCAAATATTGACGTGGAACTGTGATACTTCATTTAAGGGACGGTCTAAGAAGTTAAAACTGAGCCTGATTTTGAAAACGCTTACCAGACTTTTTTCGACGGTTAAACTGTGAGAAGAAGACTGAGGACATCAGCACGAGAAAAAGAGAGAGAGAGAGAGAGAGAGAGAGAGAGAGAGAGAGAGAAAGAGAGGGAGAGAGAGAGAGGGGGAGAGAGAGGAGCGAAGAAACGGATCTCTCGTTGCCGGGCTGCTGTCCAGTGCTGAAGCTTGCCTGTCTATACATGCGTGCAGTCGGAACTATCCAGTGCTGAAGTTGCATTTCCGACCAGCGGAACACAGCGCTGCCTCACGAAAATCGGAAACGTTCTCAGGCTTTTCGTCCGTGCTGGTATCTGGTCACACAATCCGGAGAAGCTATTCTGCCCGTCTGTACTGCACCTTTTCCTCAGCCTTGCATGAGGAGTGACAGACTTGCCCACCGGACGAGTGTTGTTTCGTGCCACGCAGAACCATGCCAAGATCTTTTCTGGTAAAAAAGGTTAAGCTCGATGATTTCTCATCTGCTGATCTGGAGAGCCATTACGGCAGGTCGAGGACCGACCTTAGCCTCCGCTTTCACGAAAAAGGTAAACCTGTTAGAACATGCTACTTGGTTGTTAATGCACCGTATTTCATCTGCTAAATGTGTATGTAACATAGATTGGTCTTCTGTGTGTATAATACGTGTTTACAGTACATCATTTCTTCAGGATAGCTTGTTGCACATCGAGCTTCGCTGACCTGCGGTCACATTGTATCCAACACGGTCACATGCATTTTTGTCAACTCCGCACATTTTCCGAGGCTGGGGTATTTCTACCGCTCTACCCGCGAAGCACACAAGGCGAAAACCCTGTTGAGCTCCCACATCAACCCACAAGTGCGCAAGATACTGTGAAATATAATGCGAAACTCTGCTGTATCCTCTTAGATATTTAGTCCCATCACACATAGTGACAGGCAGCACAAGGAGGAAGAGTCTGTCGTTTTCCTAAACGAACGCTTGATCATGTTTCCAGACATTATTTACGCTCTATAAAGCACACAGCGCACACACTTGCATAACCAGACTGTGTTTTGTCCGGAAGTACATTTATAGAATATTCACGCACGTTCATTTCTGGTGGTTCTGGAGTACCGGGGCCCTGGATGTAAGCATAGATTGTGATGCCTATTCAGCGGTGCACATCGACCTATATTCCAAGAAGATCTCTGTCGGAACGGCAAATGCAATTATAACTGAAGTGATATTATTCCCCTCCCGCCTTTGTCCTTAAATGGGTTAGCGCACTAATTGAAATGGAGAGATATTGATTTTTTTTGGTGGAGTGATGTAGAAAAAGACCTTCACAAGAAGTCAATGTCTTTCAACCCACATCTGCTGGAACTGTAAATTACTGAAATAATAGGGTGCAGAGACAGTGCTCAGAGTCGGAAATTAAGCCTTGCAACTGGGCAGAAATTGCATCAGTTAATATGAATTGAGCTCTTAGAATCCACCCAACACGCAATCAGTAGGCCTGATTACACTCATTATTGAATTCGTTTGTTGTTCTTTTCAACGCTATAGGGTACATCAGTGACTACATGACCCCGTCTGTCTACGATGGTGAAAGTGACAATGGCATCAAAGTACCCTCTCCCAGCCCCATATACGACGGCATCCACAGCGACTACGGAACACCGGACTCGGACCAGCCCGACAGCCCACAGTCCGAGATCTCATCCGGCTACATCAACGGGGACACGGCCGTGAGCGAAGGCTACACCGTAGACGCTTTCTTCATCACGGATGGAAGGTCGAGGAGAAAAGCCATCAGCAGCCCCAGGACCATACAGCGTCACACGTGCAACGAGTGCGGGAAGACGTACGCAACGTCCTCCAACCTCAGCAGGCACAAGCAGACCCACCGGAGCCTGGAGAGCAAGATGGCCAAGAAATGCCCCACCTGTGGGAAGGTGTACGTGTCCATGCCCGCCATGGCCATGCACCTCCTCACCCACGACCTCAAGCACAAGTGTGACATATGTAGCAAGGCCTTCAGCAGACCCTGGCTCCTCCAGGGTCACATGCGGTCACACACCGGCGAGAAGCCCTTTGGATGCGCACACTGCGGAAAGGCGTTCGCCGACCGCTCCAACCTCCGCGCTCACATGCAGACGCACTCCGCCTTCAAGCACTACAAGTGCAAGAGATGCAACAAGACCTTTGCTCTAAAGTCCTACCTTAACAAGCACTACGAGTCTGCCTGCTTTAAAGGCGAGTTCTCGCCAATGAGCTCCATTGACGATTGACTTCTGTTTTAAGCCTATCCATGAACAAGTGAAACTTCTTCCAACGTTATCCCTGTATTCTTCACTCGACAACCTGTTCCACGATGACGACAGCACCGTTAATTCTCTCCTGCAGCAAACAACACCACCAAGGACATGTTGGATTACGCATGTAGCCTACCTAACTTTTTTCCATGGGCTATCCACCCTTGACCCTACAACAACAACAACAACAGCAACTCGTTCAAGTATTATGAGCCGAAATATCATGTTTGCCAAACTCACAGGACATTAAAAATGTCTTTAATTTCTCTCAAAGGTCAAACCTTTTTTTAAGTATTGGACAATGTTGTACTGCTGCCACTGGCCACAAACGTGTTCTACATTGAGGTAAACCTATTTATTAATTTATGTATTTATTTACTTTTACTATAAGTTTGTCTAGAATCTTCATTTGCACTTTAATTTATTGTTGTTTTGCAAGCCTTCGTCATGAATATGCCAAAGCATTTGCCACTTTCTAAATATCTTCTTATTTTTGTTTGCCACTTTATAAACATATTGCATGCAAAAATGATACTAATGAAATCTATGCCAATTTTATGAAGCTTTGGATTTTTGCCAAAATCTAGTTAGCGTCCGTCGGCAATATTTCTCGGGAGTATTCTCATAAAGAGCTATAGAGCAATAATGCATGGTATTGGTAAAATATACATGACTAATAACTATAACATTTTTAACACATCATCCTTTTATCCAATACTCTTAGTAGTCATACAAAAACGTAATATCAGGGAAATATCAGTGTGGTATTTACGGATTAACCCAAGGGGTGGGCGAGGGAGGGGTCCATTTGTAAATGGTTGCACTGCCTGCCTCGTATTTATTGTAGTCTTAGAACGTAGGCTTCTGGTGCGGATCAAGTAGTTCCAAGCAATCCAGAACATCTCACCACCAAGTATGTGGAACAAACGCCCGAGGCCCAAAGGTGGCATCCCCCATATCCCATCTGTCACAGGTGAACCAAGTTTAGGGGTCCCTTCTAAGAAACATTGCACTGCACCGGGGCTCAAAATGATCAACACAATAAGATGACCTTACTCTAGCCATGATAAAGTCCATTCATCTTATAAAAGCACTTCCTCAAACGAACATTTCAACTTTTTAAAGATAGTAGCACAACAAGTATAGATTCAGGTAGAAAGGCCTTGTATTAGCTATAACCTCTGTTTTTGTACTACAATGATCAAAGGGAACTGTTTATCGCTAGACGCCTTGTACATAAACCCTTTGATGAATCTAATATTTCTACAAACTGTAAAGAATCAAATGAATCTTATTTCTGGAGTTCTTTTCCCTGGGATTTTTATGCCCAGTATTTGAACGATGTTAAAGCACAACGACACCGGGCATTTTGTCTCACTTCATAATAAAGAATGAATAAAGACCTAACACGATGCCGTCCATGTTTGTCTAAACCTTATAGAAAAATCTGGTGAAGTGAAATACCTATAATCGCATGTCACTAATCCCGAAAGTGTTTTGTCTGAGATTTTTCTGTTGTGGATTTTTTGTTGTGGATTTTGTAAGGTTAAAAAAACGAGATTACGGCAGGTCACTGCAATAACCAGCAATGTTGAATGCTTTTGTACACATGGCGAGGCAGCCTTCAGTGACACAAAACGCCCATCTGTTGATCAAAAAGGCTGCATTGTAGTACAGCCTACTGCATTGTACGCAATGTGTTTTAGGTAAATAGTGCGAGGTCATCAGCTTTTCATTCCAAAAGATATGTGGTCATGGCATTTCTTTGTTTTCTCTTTCATAAACATTTTTGGAAAATATCGCTTTTGCGGGGGTAAGCGTGACTTAAAAATGAATCGAATCTGGATGAAATGTCTGCACAAAGAAGGACCTCTAAGATTTACAATGATGTAAACTCAGACGAAATGCTTTAGGCCTGATCAAACCAACTCCGCATGCTTCTACCATTTTCATAGCAGGCAGAATTTTAGCAGTTTCTCCCACAAGTGTCATGCGGAGGTCAACAACTCTTTATTTACTAATAGAGCAACCCGTAAAGTTTAATTAGTTGCCTCTGAGGCCTGCAGCAGGTTCGTTTTGATGAGGATGTTAGGGCCATGACTTTAACCTTGAGCAGAAACGCGCTCTGTGACTAGGGAAGAACTTGCCTGCAGGCTTCCTCTCCAAGGTCCCGCTGAATACGCTATCTATCTGCGAGACTGCGACTCTAGGTAGATCTTGCTTCAAAGCGTCTCATCATGCAGATTGACTGCGAACAACAGGTTTATTACTGGTTAGATAATCTGGATGCTATTCCCTTTCACACACACACACACACACACACGTGGGCGCACACAAACACACACAGTCATTAGAGTAAGATGGCTTTTGACGTTTTTTTTCGGGTGGGGGACACGAATCCGAGGAAATAGAGACTGATATGGCGAGAAAGACAGAGCGCTAGAGAGTGATGCAGGGAGGTGAAGAGAGGTGGCATGGCTTTCAATGTATGCTTTATGTTTTTGAATTCCGGGCAATCTACCAGGCACAGGTTATACTTCATAAGCGTGTTGAGTGTCGCTAAGTCAAGGGTTTAACATGAACAGTGACGTTGCATCAGATGACGTAGCACATCCGCCGCAGTTGTACAGCCATACGCGTTCAATCTCTTCTGAAGAGACCTTAGCCGGCGATGGAAGGCAATGGAAGGTTAGTGTGGTGATGACTAATTTGAGGAAAGGTGCAATGCACACGGACACCGTGAAGCACCCCCCCACACATACACACACACACACACACACACACACACACAGACGCACACACACACCCTCCCCCGCAGGCACATGAGTCATAACCTTTATTATGCTGGAAGGCCAAAAGTGCACCCTCTTTCTATTGGCTCTGTGTCGGTTTATAAATATCTAACAGTGATGTCACTAGTTACACAGACTCCTCGTGCAAATGCTCATTAACGTCACTACTTCAACTACGTGTGTGTTGCTGTGTGTTTGTGTGTGAACTTGTTCACTTGAAAATTGGTGGAACTGTGTGAGTAACACTGCAGTTCCTCAAACCAGAAAAGCTGCGAGATTCACATTCTAATCAATGTCATCTCTCCTCATTGGGAGAGGTAAAGGGCAGAACACCCTGCCAATAACCCACATATCCAGCTATATTTAAGACGCTGTCTCCCAAGAACACCTCTGTCTCTTGCTCTCTTTCCCTTCACCCTCTCTCCAATCCTCCCACCCTCTCTTGTCTCTCTCCCACTCCCCTGCTATCTTTCTCGCCCTCTCTTCTTCTCTCTCCATCTTATCCTCTGCCTTGAGCCATGAGGCGACAGACAGTGACACTTTGATTAAACTAGCTGTGATCCAGAGATGAGGCTAGCAGGAGTGGTTTCCCCACCACAGGGGCCCCGAAGTCGGCCACGGCCCCAGCTCCATCCGGCTCCATCCGGCTCCATCCGGCTCCGGAAAGTTATTGCTAATCATGAAACTCCTGCTCGCGTCGTGTCACATGCCATTTTCCCCCGAAAAGGGCATGATTAATGAAATGATTCATCGCGCTTGCGATATTATGGAAATTAATCCATTAATTCTTGTAAATCAGTTGTCCGCTCAGTCTGGACGGCCGAGTACATCGCGGCACCGGGAGGGAATATCAATTTCACTGTCAAACGCAGAGCCTCACACAGTCAAATTCATTGGCTACTATAGCTCGCTGGCTGTCTCCCCCGGGGGAATTTACACTGTGACAATCAAAGTGTCTGGGATGTTTTATCTTCGTCATTATTATTGGTGGCCCCCTGTCATCTGCTGTAGCGGCCTTTATCTTCACCACACCTTGTATGGACCTCAGATAGCTGACCTTTGACACATAATGTATACCTCAGTACTAGCTATAACACCAATAGAGTGGGACAGAGAGAATGAGAGAGAGAATGAGAGAGAGAATGAGAGAAAGGATAGAGGAGAGAGGGGGAGAACAAAGGAGAGAGAAAAGAAGAGAGGGGAGAGAATGAGAGAGAGAGAAGGGGAGAAGGAGACAGAAAATGAGGAGAGGACTCAGGGAGGTAGAGGGAGAAAGCAAGAGAGGAGTAAAGGAGATTGGGAGAGAGAGAAGGAGAAAACGAGAGGAGACTGGGAGAGAGAAGAGGAGACCCAGAGAGTGGAGGGGGTCTTGACTTGATGCTGTTGTTCTTTTCTCATGGGTACGGGGTAATTGTGCTGGGAGGACTGCATCAGCACAAGCCATTACTTAAACAGCAGACAGGTGCAGGTAGGCCAATCCACGTGCACACTGAACCAGCTGACATCGCACACGTGCACAAATCTTGGAGATCAAATCGATTTACGCATTCAATTTACATTTACAACATTTCCTTTTTCCCCTACACATTTCAGTACCGAAGCAAGGATACCAATGCCAGTTTCTCTCCCTACAGAGCGCATTGATGTGACATCACCTACAAGGCACGTTTCCTGCACAGTGTCAGAACAGCGTGGCGTGTTTCCATGGTAAGGTTAGAGAAGCAGATTGTTTTGAATGTGTTCGGGAGTCACACGCAGCATGAATGTGACGGTTCAGGAGGTGAGATCACACATTGGGCTGGCAGTTATGGCGTGTCTGGCTTTAGCCTAAAGGCACACCAGGGTTCAAACACTGTTCAAAATCTTTGAAATACTTTGAGTGTTTGCTTTAGACTGTTTGGAGAGATAGTTGAGACAGGTTGTATGGCTTTTGAAGCTATCTTGTTCACCCGCGAAGCCAGGCATGCTCAATCAAGCACTGCCAAAGTATTTTGAAAATAGCTTAAGTAGTATTTGAACCCAGGTCTGCCGTCACGAGAGCTTTTTGTGTTCAGTTTAGATCAGAGCAGAGAGGAGGAGATGTGAAAAGTGTCGAACCAAGGCTAGCAACTGGTGCATTTAGCACTATCTGACTCTACTGGTGTGTGTACTCGGTCGTACAGGGCAATTTAGCGCTCTGTGTGCTTGCCCATCCGAGACCTGTCTATCACCCCCCCACACACATACACCCACCCACCCACACACACACACACACACACACCCACACACACAGACACACACACCCACCCACCCACACACACACACACACACACTCCTGGTTCAGTCTAGTTCTACCACACAACCGTAGTTAGCTCCAATAGTGTCTTTATTCTCCCTAGATACCCATTGTACTATATTGCTTTGAATATAAATGATTGGACGTTTAACCCAAAAACTACTGTCTGGGGCCAATGTGACCTCAAAGGAATGACTTTTATCACATCCCAAAGGTGTTGTTTTCTAAATTCTCAAAATGGTTATGACATTCCCGCACTCTCATCCCGTTTTTTTACTGGATATATTTTGTGATATTTTTTACATAAAGCTGGAAGTTGTTTCAACTAAACCATGGATATGCATGTACATATCAATCAAAAACCTTGTAATATTTCTATACCTATATTGACTTTTTAAAATTAATTTGGAATTCTATAATTTTCAACAATCTAATGAGAGTGTCCAGGAAAGTTTCAGGAAGCAACAACTGAATAATAATGAAAATACCCCTGGAAGAATGCAAAAGATGCAGCAAATTCCCATCTATATAAAAAGGTTAAGGTTCAGAGTGAATCAGGGTTTTTGTTCAAGACAATATATTCACTTACAGAAAAAAACTTTCTATAATGTAGTACTTGGAAATTTCAAACCAAAAGAATTTCAGAAATCATGGATGAATAGTAGATTTAGATGCAGATCCCTTCCACAAATATTTCCTTTGGATTGTTGCTTGTACATGGGATTTTTCCGTCTTGTTTTTTCTTCCTCCTGATTATTGTCCTGGTGTAACCTGTTTATTTCAGCACTGCATTTTGAGTTATGTTATTATGTAAATGCATGGATTGTTTTCAATATCAAAACTACCTTTGTTTTGCTTAGCTGAATTCAAAACAACTCATAAGGTTTATCAATGGGATACATCCTTAGTCAAATTGAATAAAACAGCTTCTAAGGAATCTGCATTCTGCAGATTGGGTTAAATTGGGTTCAAAGCCTTTGACAATCCTTGTTAACTGTACTGTCACAACAAGGCTAATCACTCAGTGAAATGGTTTGGTGATGTAAAGCTTCCGCCGCCTGACCAAAATAAAAAACACGTCAGGCTTCAGGTTTTTTCTCGCTTCAAGTTGGTAACGTCAATCTTCAAATTAGAATATAAAAAAGTAACATTCACCCACCCCAGTTACATTGCCGTTAATGTGGAACATGCTACAGGATTTAAATAATCTTTTATGCTTTTTGTCACGATGCAGTAGCTAGCAGTTTTACAAGCTAGCGTCAGAAACGTAAATATGAGCCAGCTCTTCAGCACAGCGTAATCTCATTCCAGATACTGAACATGAAATTCGACAAGAAAGACATCTCTTCGAACTGCTTACTTTTGGGCCGTTTTACCTCATCAGTCTAGCGCTAGGTTTTGAATAAATGTCACTAGAAAAACGAATTTAAAATCAGCTATTTCGATTCAAGAGGGGATGTGTGGTGTTTCCTATTAGCTTGTTCAACACGTTTAATTGCGCAGACGTTACCTCCTACAGTCCCTTAAACAGGGCTGGGAATGTGGCCAGAGAAGGGGACTGGTTGTACTGCCAGGGCCTTGCATCTTCTCGCACGGCTGAGGCGTGCGGTTATGCCCTGGTAACGCACACTCTGTCACGTATCTTACTTAACACTGCCGTCCACGCCGACAGATTGCGACACCTCTTAAAACATGCAGTCAAAGTTGATGGATAAAGAAGACGATGAATAAAGAAGACAGTGATTAACAATGCAGACTCTTAATAAGGAGGAACACTACTTTGCAGGCCTGTGATGACAGAGAGAACAAGGTACTGGCTTATTTATGTAGACTTATGTTCCCCCTTGAGCCTGGCATCCCACCAATTTGCAGCCTCATAAATTTGTCCCAGGTTGTGTCCTAATGCCGACTGCAGATCAGGGTAATGTGAATGGCGCAGGCCATGATATTTTGAACAAATGTCTGGGTTGTGTCTGTAGGTACAAACAAGTGCACTTAATGTCAGGGTAGCATCCAAAAATGTTAAATATTTGAACCAAAGACAGGGTCGCGTCTGTATAAGAAAGCTCAAACGAAGGCATTACTAAAGCAGACTGAGGCTATGTTTCAATGATGTTTCAAACAAGCAACTCAGTGTCAGGGGGTAAATTAATTACAGAGGATAGCCAAAACTGATAATGATTTTCATTTTTGTTATTGCTAACAAAATGTTGGCACCGTTTCGTGAGTACTTCAGCACATGTCAACACTGTAGTGCCAGGGACTAGCGTCTTGTCCCACAGCTGAGGTGTGCGGTTATACCCTGTTAACGCACGCTCTGTCACGTGTCTAACGTAACACTGTAAACAGCTTAACTATTTGTTCTTTGGGTGTGTATTGTCATAATATTATAGCACATATTATCGATAATGTTACATAAGTTCCAGAATCCTTTTTCTTATAAGCTTGTTAAAATAATAATAATTCATCAAACTTCTATAGCGATTTTTATTACAGAAGGGATTTCAAAGTGCTTTTTGGTCATGGTGTTTTAGTCATACCAATGGCCTTCAGCTTGCTCCTTAGGGACACCCAGCCAATCCATCTATATGATCTATTCCAGAGCAAACACACCTGAATTGACTTGTCAGCTACTAATCAAGCCTTGATTAGTGAATCAGGTGTGTAAGTTCAGGACTAAACATCTGGGGTTCCCTTGGAAAAGGGTTGAAGATCTACATGTTAAACTATTTGTTGTGAAGTAAGTTGATGGATTTGAGCATGCTTTTAGACACTCAAAGAATGATATTTATGCTGGCTGTGCCCAGCAGTGAGTAAATAAATATAACAAATTGTTGGTCGTTTTCTCTAGGGCTCTTTGGAGGGAACTCGGTTTAGCAATAAAATCTCTTATTTTATATTTTGGAGTACTGTTCTCATTTAATATTTTGGAGTACTGTTCCTTTACATACCTGTCTTTTTCTATCTAAAACAAAATGATGAATTAGATTAAATAGTATAGATAGTAAGTAGTCTTCGTGGCTGTCACTTTTTGGATTAACCAGACACCAGGCGCAGAGTTGAACAACAACAACAGGGTCTATTATAAAAAAACAAGAAAATGGCAGGAACAAGGCAGACAGGCAAAAGCACAGTCTGGCGGCAGGCAAAGTCGCAGACACAAAAAAAACCTAAATGACTCAACAACAGGTTGACAGAACTGGGCAAACTAAATAGGGTGCTAATGATTGCAAAACAACAAACAGGTGAAAACAACCAGAACAAACAGGACAGGCTATGTTTAAGCACAAATGAAAAAAACAAGCAGAACAGGCTACATTCAGGGACAACAGCAACAATAAAACAGAACCTTCCAAAAGCCTTATTGTGGATTTTACTGAAAGAAAGCATTGCATTAATGGTAATAAATGAAAAGTAAAATGATCTTATATTTTGCTTAATATATTATATATAAATGTCTTCATGTGCCTAGTGATGTTGACGAAAACCATGAAAATATCAGTTCCCTGTTAGAAGTGCTTTGAACAACAAATCTTAAGGAAACTAAGCTGCCACCAATTTAAAGGATTCTTATTGTCAACCAAGCTTCAGGACATAAACTATTTTCCTTTCTTAACCATTTGACTGTACGAGAGAGAATGATCAGTTTAGATGTTTTGATTCTGCATTTGAAATGCACTAAAACCACAAGTGCTTTCACAACACACTCTTAAAAACCCAAATATTCAGTATAAATATGCACTTTGCTTGTGCTCATGATTTCAAAACCCTTTCTGGGCGTCAAGATAACTATATTGTTTACAGCCAAACCCTACAAATGGCCCATAACAGCTAAGATGCATTGCATTTCATGGATCTGCTAGACCATTATGTGCTGTGTTGAGTCTGTTCTTCCAGAGCGGTTGGTAATCCCTGTATTTAAAATATGTCAGTAGTATGAAGGTTAAAACGTTAACACATTTCATTCAGTGTCCTTTTTAGTTGAGTCATTTTTAAAGGGCGAGTGCTGTAGCTAGGCAAATATTTTCAAAAGCATGAGAAATGCTTCCGTCAGGGGTAGAGAGAGTGTGCGCGTATGTGTGTGTTGGGGGTGGTGCTGACCCAGTTTATATGACATGCAGCTTGCTAAAGCAGTCAGACCAGGATGTGCATTCTTTAACAGTGCATCCACATCACCCAGCACCATTTCTCCTGGTTTACAGTGCATTTACACTAGTTTTACACCGCAGACACAATCCAGCTCCTCTCCCAGCTGAACTGCGGTGGCTTAATTGTGAGAGATGTACTGAAAACGGCACTCAGCCAACTCCTTTTGATTGGTTATTTGCAGTGTTGAAAGAGGCTTCTAGATTAGCCTGGGGGTTGCATGTCTAATCAGTCTGAAGAGAACCAGTGCTCTGTGACTGTCTACTATGTCTCTATGACTGTACTCTGTCTCTGTGACTGTCTACTATGTCTCTATGACTGTACTCTGTCTCTGTGACTGTCTACTATGTCTCTATGACTGTACTCTGTCTCTGTGACTGTCTACTATGTCTCTATGACTGTACTCTGTCTCTGTGACTGTCTACTATGTCTCTATGACTGTACTCTTGTCTCTTTGACTGTCTACAATGTCTCTATGACTGTACTCTGTCTCTGTGACTGTCTACTATGTCTCCATGACTGTACTCTGTCTCTTTGACTGTCTACTCGGTCTCTGTGAATATCTACTCTTGTCTCTGTAACTGTTTGCTCTGATTGTCTACCCTGTCTCTGCGACTGTTTACTCTGTTTGTTTACTCTGCCTTGGTCTCTGTGACTGTCTACTCGGTCACTGTGACTGTCTACTCAGTCTCTGTGACTGTCTACTCGGTCTCTGTGACTGTCTACTCGGTCTCTGTGACTGTCTACTCGGTCACTGTGACTGTCTACACTACCTCTGTGACTGTCTACTCGGTCTCTGTGACTGTCTACTCGGTCTCTGTGACTGCCTACTCGGTCTCTGTGACTGTCTATACTGCCTCTGTGAATGTACTTGGTAACTGTGACTGTCTACACTACCTCTGTGACTGTACTCGGTCTCTGTGAGTGTCTACTGTGTCTCTGTGAACTTTTACATTTCTATCTCGCTTCGATGATGACGATATTGTATGGATGGGATAGGGAGTTAATTGGAGATGGTAATGAATGGATAGGATGGGTGTTGTATGGTGAAGATAATGTATAGATAAAATTAGTGTATAATGATGATGCAGTGATATGATGGGTGCTAAACAAAGAGGATAGAGAATGGATTAGATATTTGTTGAATGGAAAATATACTCACAGGATGGGTAGTGAATGGAGAGGATAATGTATGGATGGGATATTTGTTGCACGGAGAGGATAATGTATGGATGTGGTATTTGTTGCACGGGTATTTGTTGGCCATGAGAGCGTGCACGTTAGACAGGGCAGGCAGTGGGTCCTACAGAGACAGGTCATGGAGTGACTCATCTCTGGGCTTCTGAGCCTCACTCTGCAGTACATGCGCTGGGAAAGGAAACATCATGCATAGTCAATGAGCTGAAAAGAGCAGGGACTTGCAACAATAGGCTTTGATCTAAATGAGTCAGTGAAATGTGGGTTCCATGAGTTGGAACCGACGGGGCGCTAAAGGCCAGGGAACCTTTAATGGCAAAGCCTTTTTCTGCCTTTTGCATTTTCACAGCTGTTGCATGAAATCACTAAAACAGCTCGTCCTGTGACAGGCATGTAGAGGCTGAACCAATAGCAGCAGAATGGGGCTTCCAGGGGGAGATCTGTAGTCTTACTCGCGATGTGTAACTACAGGAATTTGAACAATCCACAATCCCACGCGTCGGCTCGGGTGAAATGAAAGGAAAACACCTCGCGGGTACCTTTATGCCAGGATTTAGTTGTGGTCCCGTAACTCCACGGTCGATGATGGTTAAGCAAAGGGAAGGCAGGAGTCACTGACTTTACCCTAATCTGATGCCTGCTCATCCATGTGGATGAATGTTCAGGTGACACGGAATGTGATGAGAAGGAAAGCCAAGTGAACAAAAAGGTGGATGAAAGAACTCAATTTCCTGAAATTACATCATTCATTGGGCTTCGAAGACTTCACAGGTCCAACTGTATGTAGGCCAAGTAGCTTGTATTAGTTAACCATATCTTATGCAACACGTTGGCAGAATAATGCTCTTACTACATATCTACAGAATGTATCTATCCATGTATGCATGCATCCTATATACATTCCACTTGTAACCTTTACTACACTTAATATTGGTTAATTTCCTGTCCTGTTCTATTTGCACTCCATTTCGCAACGACAATGTAGTTGAATCTAATCTAATCTATCTATATTTCTCTATATCTATCATGAATCATTCTTATTTCCAAGATATGCCCTTCTACTTTCGAACCATCCCTAATAAAACCAGGAGCCTTTGACTGCATGTCTTAACAGGTGTCGCAATCAGTCGCCGTGGACGGCGGTTCTTTGAAGTCCGCCTGCTCCCCGCACGTCTCTATTTTCAAAGTGGGGAGCGACTGACGTGGGTCGTATGTCTGAAACAAGCCAAGTGTGCCATCTGTTGCTGTCTGCATTGTCACTGCAGTCCCTTTGAGCGCAGAGCTCGGCTAATTAAAAACAAAATCTGGCTGATTGAAAAGGGCTCAGCTGCTGAGTAATGTTCTACAAAGCATGGCCTTTAGCCATCGATAGGATGGGGTTCACGTCTTATCCCATCCCAGTGGTGTTGGGGGTTTATTGAACGATACGGAGGATGTCGTGATGGCGCTCTGTACAGGAAGCATATTCATATTGATATGGAGCCGGGAGTGGAGTTGGGGAGGGAGGTGGCCCCGGGGGGTTGAGCGCTTTTTGAGTCGTGTTAAAGATATGAAGAATGGCAACGGAATAGGGATAAAACTTCATGTACTGATAAATATAGAAATATTATAAATCCCATGCAAAGAGAAAAAGCATTTCCTATTTACTCCTCGGCGCTCCCGGTGAGATAAACAGTCACTCATTGTGACACGGCGTGTCGCAGGAGTATCGGCTGGCTTCTTCAAAGCGGATGGTTGAGGAGTGTCCTGGCGGCGTCTCAGCGGGCTAGCACCACAGGCTTCTCTGTAATTGGGCTCAGGACTTGCGAGATGAGCAGTGGGTAAGGCAACACTGTTTCTGAAGATGCGTGTGTGCGTGTGCGTGTGCGTGTGCGTGTGCGTGTGCGTGTGCGTGTGCGTGTGTGTGTGTGTGTGTGTGTGTGTGTGTGTGTGTGTGTGTGTGTGTGTGTGTGATGGTGCGCGATGGAATGGAGAGATCTGAAGCTTTGTATGAATGATGGAATGCAGAGGTTGGCCTGGAGTGAAGGAAGATGGGGAAAGGGAAGGAAGGGAGAAAGAGATAGATAGTGTTTCCCCTTTCCTCCCCCTCTGACAGGTGTTACGTAACGGAGTTGGCACTGGAGTGCTGCTAACACACCTGGTTGGCTGGCAGGTTTGGTTCTGTTCTGCACTGACCCTGCTGGCTCAAGGTGAAGGAGTATGACTTAACGAATGTGTGTAATGAGTGAGGGACATGGAAATGGAGAGAGATATGGATGGAAATAGAGGGGCAGATAAAGATTGAGAGAGAGAATAGAAATAAAGGGAGCTTTAAATGTCAAACAGTAAACCCATCGTGATATTTTTCACATTATTTCATTATTTTGCCGGGAATTAACTGGCTCAATGATTGCCCCAAACAAATAGTCGTTTATTGATAAGGCAACACTACACCGGACCCTCTCACAGTATTCGTATTGGGATCATGGTTCTCCTACCAAGAGTGCATCCACAGTAACATAACCCTCTCTCGTGCACGTTGATCTCCAGACAGTGTAGGATGAGTAATGTAGTTAATTGGTATGCATGATCTGTCACTGCATATGTTACTGTTCGGAGAAGATAAGTCATTATCAGCGTTTGATTTTATATCCCCGGCATCAACTAATTCCTCCCTCCTCCGATGTTATCAACATTGGCATCAGATAGGAGTACTATACATAGCGTCAACTTTGTTTTCCTCACTCCGTGAAACCTTTTTTGAGGACCCAGTGGATAGAATGGTCCAGGGTTTTGTCCTGGAACCTGCACCTCGATGCTATTTCTCTTGGAACACAGTGGCAGAAGTGTTTCCTGGGTTTGTTCGTTTCAAGTGAGACATATCAACTAACAGTTCAACCGCAGTTACACAACGGAACTGTACATGTCAAAATAAACGTTTTGATGTGGAGTACCACAGTTTCAGATGGTTTTTCAGATGCCCCAGACTCACTTGGGAGACATTTTTACCACTCTAATGCCGTTGGTTGCCAGTTAATGGGAGCAATATGGCATCTCAGGAGTTAATGGTAAATTACCAATATCTCACGGCTGAGCTCTGTGTCCAGGAGATGCGTTGTGCCTAAGAACAGCTATTAGCCGCGGTTTATCTGCCACACAACAGTTATAAACTGGTTTTAAACGGGCTATTATACCACTATTATACTGGCAACAAAATATTTTATTGCAAACCTATGGTATGTATGGTCTGATATGCCACAATAGTCAGACAATTAGCATTCAGGATTACTCAGTTCATAACAGTGTACATACAACATGTATTTTTGTCGGTTTCACATTTAGTGAATACATTATGAATAATGTATGTCAAGACTTCAAATGAACCATGTTATACTTTATTACCTTCCAGAGAATGATTTTTCCCCTTTTGTCCTTTCAATTGTCGGTCTTAGACTCACCATTCAAACACAGCTCTTTCTCTCCGCAAACTATTAAACACGCTGCACAACACCCCAGTATTAGCGCGTCTGAACGCCGCTCTAGAGTGCATGGAAGCATCATTGACTGGGGTTGCGTTCGGGACCAAGGCAAGATGACCCGAGTGCTGCGAACAGTATTCTCACCGGCTGTTTGTCTTTGTTAATGGTGAGCCAGCAAGCGCATGGTGCTCATGTCTGTGGTTTTCAGGAGCACCGGCTCTCTCTCAGCGATGTGACGGGGAAAGACGCAGGAAGAGGCTGCTGCTATTCCAGCCCTTCCTACTCACATCGTTCTGGTGGTCCCTGATGGGAGTGATCAGGCATGTCTGATTCTGTGCTCACAGGGACACACAAAACATGCATGCATAATATCTTTCTGTCTCCTTCGCTCCCTCTCACTCACACACACACACACACACACACACACAAACGAACAAACACACACACACACATGCAGTAATAAAGTCACACTTATAACATTGGAACATGTGTACTGTTCACAGGGATTATAGACCATCATACTGTATCAACACAGGGATTATAGACCACCATACTGTAACAACACAGGGATTATAGACCATTATACTGTATCAACACAGAGATAATAGACCATCATACTGTATCAACACAGGGATTAGAGCATCATACTGTATCAACACAGAGATAACAGACCATCCTACTGTATCAACACAGAGATTATAGACCATCATACTGTATCAACACAGAGATAATAGACCATCATACTGTATCAACACAGAGATAATAGACCATCATACTGTATCAACACAGGGATTATAGACCATCATACTGTATCAACACAGGGATTAGAGCATCATACTGTATCAACACAGAGATAACAGACCATCCTACTGTATCAACACAGAGATTATAGACCATCATACTGTATCAACACAGAGATTATAGACCATC
>JACXGJ010002045.1:24216-42179 GCA_016801105.1 Esox niger | reverse complement strand
TAGACCATCATACTGTATCAACACAGAGATAATAGACCATCATACTGTATCAACACAGAGAAAATAGACCATCATACTGTATCAACACAGAGATAATAGACCATCATACTGTATCAACACAGAGATAATAGACCATCATACTGTATCAACACAAAGACAATAGACCATCCTACTGTATCAACACAGAGATAATAGACCATCATACTGTATCAACACAGAGATAATAGACCATCATACTGTATCAACACAGAGAAAATAGACCATCATACTGTATCAACACAGAGATAATAGACCATCATACTGTATCAACACAGAGATAAAACCAATCTACGGTCTGCTGTCCTGGACCTGCGCTTCATTTTTATACATTCATACCCAGGGTACCTTCAGCCGGGTGGGCTGGATTCCGTGGCCCTAATTTACACCTCCCACCCTCTCTGTCCCCGGTGCTGCTGTTAGATCTGATTACCAGGCAGAAGCTCCACGGTTTCATTCTGGCAAGGTGAGTAGTCTCAGAGGATTTGACTTTCAGCTCCGCCGGATAAAATAAGGGCGGTCTGCATGTATGCCGCAGTACAGCACTGCCCCAGAAAACTAAGGGTGTGTTATTTTGTGTGTGTGTTTGAAGTTGTGAGGAAAAACCCTGACGATGACTCACCTCCAGAGCCGAGGGATACCTGGGAGAAGGAAAGACTACTAAAGCCCGCCGACGGAGCCTGCAGATGGGGCCTGCTGGAGCTCAACATTGGCCCGGTGGAGCTGGCAAGCGGGCTCCCGTTGATCGCAGCCTCCTGGTGGGGTGCTGTCGGCCTGGAGGTCAGAGACCCGGCTCCTGGCCAAAGGTGACGTCTACAGACTGCGGGTGTGGGTTTGGAGGGGGGGGCCGGTATTGCCTCTCCGGCTCACTCCTGCCCCACCTTCGCCCCCAAGCTCACCGTGGGACAGGTAGATGGCACCAGAGCTAAGAAGCACTGTGGACCTGTGGTCTGGGCCTGCCTGCTCATCTATTATACCTTCCCCCTTTTAGGCTACACTGAATCAGACTGCATGAGATGACGGCGTCCAAAAGAAACACTCAAGAGTCTGAGATTGGTGACATTTAAACAGTCAGTCCTGTAAGATTCTGATACAACAGAAAGAGCATCCCATGTTTTCTTTTTAAGTTGCTTCTTAATATTTGTCAATCATTTTCTGTTATCTTTTCTAAACCTGAAGTATTGTTCTTATTCCACCAATTGGCTGAATTTAAGTGTTTAATCCAGGCCAGTAGTAAAGCTTGTTTTCATATATTTCCACAACCACACTGTGTTAAAAGCATATTCAATGAGTAATGTTTATTTTCTAAAATGGAGCTGTGACGGTCCTTAAAAAAGGGTTTTAGGCAGATTTGAGTGCTTAAATTTGAAGGAAGAAAGGTTTACTGTAAAAAGCTTCAAGGAACATTAAGCAGTAATTGTACATTATGTTCTGTGGAGAACATAACACTACCGCTGAGAATGTCCTTGATCCCCTAGTCTGACTGACTGCAGAAATGTGGTCAAAATATCTTTTACTGTTTGACTGTAAAAAGATAGAGGAATTTTTACAAGGAATATAGAAAGCATTTCAATTTGACTTAATTTCTTGGCTACCAGGGGATACTTGCATAAGCCAAGTTTTATCTACCAAGCACAATTTCATTCCTGTGATCTTATATTCAAATACATTGATCGGAAATGGGTCTGAGACCCCCAGTTTGGTCCCAGTCTGGGCTGTAAAAACAAGTGTGTACTTTTTTTAGTATTACATACTTCTGACTGCCAAACTGCACCCAATTTCCCACAGAGTGCCCTGCAGAGTGCTTTACAGAGTGCCCTGCAGAGTGCTTTACAGAGTGCTTTACAGAGTGCCCTACAGAGTGCCCTAGAGAGTGCCCTGCAGAGTGCTTTACAGTGTGCACTACAGAGTGCTTTACAGAGTGCTCTACAGAGTGCTCTACAGAGTGCTCTACAGAGTGCTTTACAGAGTGCTCTACAGAGTGCTTTACAGAGTGCCCTACAGAGTGCTTTACAGAGTGCTCTACAGAGTGCTCTACAGAGTGCCCTAGAGAGTGCCCTGCAGAGTGCTTTACAGAGTGCCCTACAGAGTGCCCTACAGAGTGCCCTACAGAGTGCTTTACAGAGTGCCCTACAGAGTGCCCTACAGAGTGCTCTACAGAGTGCTTTACAGAGTGCCCTACAGAGAGCTTTACAGAGTGCTCTACAGAGTGCTCTACAGAGTGCCCTACAGAGTGCCCTACAGAGTGCCCTACAGAGTGCTTTACAGAGTGCCCTACAGAGTGCTTAACAGATGCTACCTGATCCATCCACAGATAAACTTGACCCATTATGTGTTTGTGTCACTCTGACTTAAGGATTATTTGTTTCAGATAATGTATCCTCATTTACTCACAGATTTTGAGTTTTCACAATGTAGAGTATTGGCACATGTCATCTGCACCAGCGAGGTGAGGTGCTTGTGCAGGGAGAACAGGTTTGTACTGAACATTGCCCAGATAGGCCTGTCACGATCCAGAACGGGTGGGAATCAATCTTCATTGGAGTGGAGGTTCGTAAGTCCACATACGTCCTGGAAAACCTGGGTTCAAGACACGCCTTGGGATTTATTGCACTACAAATCACTATTTGCTACAATTGCATTTCCATATTAGAGTATATATCATAATCACATACAGTATGTGGGATCTTTTTTCAAGGGAGTACCGCCTCCAGCCTTCAGCGCAGCCAACCAGGTGAATCTGCTCTTGGCGATAGTCCCAAAGCCCTCGCATTTACTGTAGTGCATTAAACAAAAACAGAGATGGAACTAAGTAGCTCTTCCACAGTCAGGGCTGCTGTCAGGAGAGAGGAGGCTCATTAGTGTGTTTAATCATCCTGTGGAAATAAAGACGCGGAGACAGGCATTCGGAGGCCCCCGACACCCCGCTGCGCCTCCCCTCCAGTTCACCACCATCAGCCATTCATAAAAGAGGTCCTGTTGCCGCATGCACTGTAAGGAGCGCGGGGGAGATGAGAAATGAGACAGGGGTGTGAGAGGAACGGGGTGCAGGAGCAGGGAGAAAGGGAGAGGAAGGGAAGGAGAGACGGCCGTGGAGGAGCAGTGAGAGAGGGAGGCTTGTCTTTTCTATGTTTTATAGATGGCTCATCAAAAATATACAGGCAGGCCGAGCCCACTTACCAAACACTTTGACATTCTCACGTCGGCCAAGTATTGTATATACAGTGTTTTTTCCAGCACACGGAACATTTTGTGTCTAGTGACTCAAGCTAATGTACCTTAATTGCAGTCGAGAGGCTTTTTTACATGATATACGCGGTGGGTCTGAAGCATCTCAGTGTGATCACACTCTTTGGCTAGTCACCCAGTGATTCAGAGGATAGTTCACACTGTCAGAAAACACAAGGCCGCGCCGGAAAAATATTCAAACGTGTTTTTTTTAAAGAGCGGAGAACAAACCCGTACTCTGATTGCATCAAGTCCTGGATGAATTCTATTAGGGCTATGATAAGAACGATGCATGAAGGCATCACATCACTGGGCTCATCCTATTACCTAACATCATGTAATTGATTGGTACTGCTGGAAGCTGGCCCGTGTTTCCTGCTGTCTTAGGCCTTACCTAAACTGTGGACTTGCACTTTCAACATGGCCCCCTGTTGCCATTCCCTTTTGTCTCCTATGGAGGGAGACTCATTAATCATATTAGCCTGTGCAGGCTGTTCATGCCTTTACACTGTTCACACAACACCAAGCAGCTGCCCTATAAAACAACACAATTGGCTGCATGTTTGTGTGTGTGTGTGTGTGTGTGTGCTCTACCAGTATATCTGTCCATCAGAATGTATGATCCGCTTGTCAGCTGTCACTTCCAGTAGCCTACCAATTCAGAACGCTTTAGACTGGACGGCTGCTCTGAGAATTAATGGGCGGCTTTAATCACGTCTCTCACTTTGTCTCCAATTTTTTTCCACTTTCTTTCCATCTCTGCTAACAGGGGTTTGAGAGTGATGAAACAACACAGATGATATAATCTAGACACAGACAGTGTGGGAGGTAGAAGCGAAATTGAGTAATCGTTACTGTAGCAGACAACAATCACAGACAGCGGGTATATTACAAATACTGTAAAGATATATTACAAATATAGTACAGATGTATAACAGGTATATAACAGCAATAGTACAGATGTATTACAGGTGTATTACAAATATAGCACAGATGTATAACAGGTATATTACATATATATTACAGGCATATTTACAGATGATAGGTATAACAGGTGTAGTACAGATGTATTACAGGTATATTACATATATATTACAGGCATATTTACAGATGATAGGTATATTAGTTAAATTAGAGGTACATCACAGCTATCTCACAGGTATATTACAAGTATTTAATAGCGATATTACAGATAACAGATATATTACATGTATATTACAGTTATATTACTCATATATAAAGGTATATTATAGTTATTTTATAATTATACAACAGGTATATTACAGCTATATTACAGATATATTACTAACATACAGGTATATTACACACTGGCAAGGTGAGAGACACACTTGTTGTGCAGCAGACAGACTCCACACACAATTACTCTATGTCAAGACACACACACACACACACACACACACACTCGCAGCAGTGTAATTGTTAAGCGTTAGGCCTATAGTGAGGTGCCCCGGTGGTCTGATTTGTGGCTTGTGGAGGGGCTCTATTATGTGTTGTTACTAGCCGCGGCCTGGGGACATAAATCCCAGCAGGGAGTAAAGACATGGGCGCTCGGCCGGCCAGGGGGAAAGCTGTGAAGGTCGCCGGGGCCCCAGTGACAGGGCTGTCCACCTGGGGGAACATTAAAAGAGCATGTCGGCAAGATTTAGGGCAACGGCGAGCGGCCGAGAGCTTGCACGAGGGCGCGTGTGTGTGAGGGAGACAGTGTGTGTGCGTGCGTGTGTGCGTGCGTGAGAGATCATATCGGCCTGCGCCCGGCTTGTCTGTGTTAGTGTTCATTCACATATGCATGTGTGCGCGCGGGCATTTGTGGGCATGTGTGGGCGCGCGTGTGTGTCGCTGAGGCCGTGATTTGTGAGACACGCTCGACATTGTAAAGGCTGAAATTTCCTTGGTCCATTTTTCTGAGGTTAGACGCGATGAAATACCTCCATGGCTTTTCAGCAGAGCCCTTCATCCTGTTCAGCCTTCACACATGCCTCAAATCACAGAGATTTATCGGCACAGCCAATGGCCTCTGCCACCTGTGGGCAGTGGGAGCCTGGTGGGTGAAGGAACCAGTGACAATCCTCCGACAGAAGGCTTGTGGACAAGCCTCACCTGGATGTACAGCGGGTGTGTATTTATAGAAAGCGGGCTGTGGTGAGTGTCTTATCTAGCGTTTTCACGTGCACATGCACATGCAACAGTGCACATTGCATGCGTCGACGTGCGTGCTTGTGCCTGCAGTCCTCTGTGTCTGTATTTGATTGTGCACACACCAAGCGAATGCATGGAAATCGATGTGCGCCTGGTTCCCATATAGGCAGTTTAATTAGGAGACTTTCTCTATAGCTGTGTGTGTGTGTGTGTGTGTGTGTGTGTGTGTGTGTGTGTGTGTCGCAGTGAAAGGAGAGCCCTTGAACACCGGGGGAGGAGAAGATGGTGACTCACACACACACACACACACACGCAGGACTGAATCAGACCTCAATCAGACGCCTCTCTAGTTGCCAACTGAATGTGATGTCTCTGTATCTGACGTCTCTTTAGTTGACAACTGTATCTGATGCCTCTCTAATTGACAACTGTATCTGATGCCTCTCTAGTTGACATCTGTATCTGATGCCTCTCTAATTGACAACTGACTGTGATGTTTCTGTATCTGATGCCTCTCTAGTTGACAACTGAATGTGATGTTTCTGTATCTGATGCCTCTCTAGTTGACAACTGAATGTGATGTCTCTGTATCTGACGCCTCTCTAGTTGACAACTGAATGTGATGTTTCTGTATCTGATGCCTCTCTAGTTGACAACTGAATGTGATGTCTTCTGTATCTGTCTGTAGCTAGCTAGTTTTCCACACTCTGTTAGCTTCCTGAATGTTGCTCTGTCTTTAGCTTGCTTAATTACTCCACAGACTTGTAGCTGCCCCGAATGTACATTGTCTGTAGCTAGATCACTCCTCACACCTGTAGCTACCCTAATGTTATTCTGTCTTTGGCTAAATAACTATACTGACCTTTTGCTACCCTTATAGTATTCCATCTGTAGCTTCATAATTTCACACACTTGTTGCTGCAAAATTGCTTGCTAGAGTAAATTCCTGTCATTCCCAAAACTGGAAGTGACAAGGGCGGTGTCTTTGCTCAGAGCAAGATGAGTCAGTAGTAGAGAGCAAGCTGGCTTATGAAAATCCTTGAAATCCCAGCACACAAAACTATCACCCTCCACAGATGGGGGTGTTTTGATTGCTATGATGCAACTGTTCACTAAATTGTGATAGTTCAACACTGTGTGCAAGGTTGGATTTCCTGGAAAAACTTGAACATTTAATTTGGGTCAAATACCCCTTTAATAATGCTTTGATCCTGGTAGGTATAGAGACTAAATCAGGAATTTCCATTTTTTTCCCAGGGACATCAGTCTCATTTTCCAGCTGATTGAAAGTATGTAACATTATTACGTTCAGGGGTCTTTAATCATCTTAGCCAGATTCATTTGTAGCTGAGGCATCTGCAGTCCCCCCTCTGCTAGCGCTCCCATTAAATTAGGAGCCTAGCATGTTTTGGCCTCCCAGGTTGACGTGGCCAATGCATCTTGGTGCCACCTGTGCTTATTAGTGCAATATCCTTATTGATTCACCACACACACACACACACACACACACTTATGGCTCAAACAGCTCACTGTGACACACACAATGTTCACTGTAAGCATTTTGTATCCCCTGTGGGTTTTCCCCGTAATTCACCTTTCCTCGGAGTACCTGGAGTAAACTGTGAGCTCATCAATTGAACCTACATGCTACACAATATTCACTGCAACTCGTTCGTCAAGCTGACCAAGCTGCTCATTGGCTCCTTCAAGTGACGGGACCAGGAAGTTCTTGGTCAACAAGCTAGTTGTGAGCATACATATGAGCTGAAAGTTGTGTCAACGTTCTCCTAGACGTCCCCTTTTGCTGGGATGCTAGCCGACATTTTTAACATAATCAACAACAATACTTGAGGTAATGTTTGAAGAAAACACTGTGTACTTGTGTGTTTACATTCGATTACGGGTTTGTTTGACTTTCATTTCATTGTTTAATATATTTTCATACATATTTTAGTAAGTATATAACTTTAATGATGCATAAGAATTAGTTGTGTATTGGCAGTTATGTAAAAGAAGTACTTGTTCTTGATCGCTTTCCTGTTGGAATAAGTAAAAGAAAATTAAAATCTCAGTAGTGTGGAACAGCCTTATATTGCCCATGTTCTGTTTATCTGTATGTGGCCACTGCTTTCTCCTTCAGTTCAATGTGATCCATCCACTGCTCGTTATGCTGTGGCACCTCTTTCCACTAAAAGTGAGTTGCTCCAAATAGGAGTGTCTACACCGCAGAGGTTCTGCAGCAGTACCTGGAGAATCGATTACACGGGAAACAAGCGCCACCCACTCGCTGTGCGCCGCTCCACGCAGGAAAGGGTACAACTGCATCCCCTCCGGTCACTCACTGAGGAGAAATCGGCCGACTCAACACACTCTCCAAAACTAACAAGGAATCTCCAGTTCCTTTAACCGTTACTGTACTAGCCCCGTCTCACCAGCGTCCCCTGGAAAAAAAACACCAGCGACTGAGATATTAAACTGCATTAACACAGCCGGGTATTTATCAATAAGCATTAAAAAGGGCGTATGAATTCTACAATTGAAATGTCTGAGTCTGAGTAAACGTCGGCCATTTGAAAAGCCCAAGTTGGAGGAGAGGGAGTTTTTATTCTGTGGGCTGAGCGCGGTGCTAGAACCATGTAAGCCCCTGTCAGACAGTGATTATACCAATTTAGAAGATATGTTTCACATTATAGAGTCAAAATGGTGTGCACAATATCAAAGTCTTTGTGGGGAACGCAGACCCTGTTTAAAGCAGCACATGTTGGTGTATCTACTGCTTGAGGTTCTGGCGTGTGCATTTCTTATTCATTCAGGGGGTTCTTAATCCACACAGTTCAACCGGATCAACAGTTGAAATACCCCATTCGAATGTATATCTGTGTGCTGTATTTTTGTTCTGTCAGCATGTTCCCAGGAGGGGCTTTGCATCATCAGGACAGATGGTGGACAGTGAAGGAGAACTCTATTCAGACTGTTCTCATTGTTCTCCTTTGTTGCCTTCATCTCTTCCTCTTTTGCTTCTGCCGTCTGTGCCATCATGTCAACTCTTTGTCACTCATAAGACTAACTGGGTTTTAGTAGTCTTTCTACACGGGAACATCCCTAAGGGTGTCCATTCAGGCTGCCAAGGCGGGCCCTCACGATGATTGGACGCTGTCTCGATAGTCCTCCGGAGCATTACGAGTAATAACAGAACGATAAAAACCTTTAGAGAAGAAGAGGCAATGAACATGTGCACAACATTGGCCCTGCAGGCTTTAAATTTAAGCAATTTCCCCTCTGACCCTATAGAACCTCTCTGTTATAAAGTACTGTATTTATAATGCATTACCTGTTATTATTTCAGCACAAGCGAATTGCTATCGTTTGAACGAAACAGTGTAATGTATTAAGCTCCCCCCATGCAGGCCTGCTATTTTACTCAAGAATCTATATGCTTTTTTTGTAATGCAATAAAGACAGCAATCAAGTCCATTTTCAAACGTCTTCCCCCATGGGATATATACCACAGGGCTTGGATTAGCCACATTCATCATCATTAAATCTGGTCATATCACCAGTCAATTAATTGACTTCTGAAATTTTCACAGACATAAATCAAAGTGATTCAATTCAGCTTTATTGCAGCCTGGTGTCACACTAGATGTAACACAGTATACTGTACTTAAGTCTGGGGACAGCGAAAATAGCAGGATAGCTTCGGAACCTGTGTTTGTTCTCTACAAATGGTCCAATCTCTTCTCAACAATGCGGGAACATTACTATGCTGGTGTGTTGAATACAGTGAGTTCAAAGCCGAATCAGTATCTGCAAAATCATATAATGACTGCCGGAATCTACACAGGCCTAATGACCATGATAGCATAGTAGGCCTCTATCTCTACAAGGCACAACAACAGCAACACACACACAGAAATCACATTCCAATTAAATGACATGAGATTTTCCAGGGCATAAATCAAAGTGTTTGAGCTTGGTTCATTAGACTAGATGTAACTGCACTTAAATCCAGGGACATTCAAAGCCATGAATTCAAAGCGTAAATGTGTAACATTTGGTTTGGTTTCAGTTGACAAAAGAAAATTACTTGAGTTGATGAAAGAGTTGATAACAACATTGTAACTGAAACAACTGAACTTTTTAAATTAGCTAACCCTTCACCAACACCTTACATTAGACTCAACCCAACACCAAACATTTAACAACTAAGAAACTATTTGAAGTTATAAACGTGTATATAAATGTATGGCACTCATTCCCAAATGGAGGCGATTGATATTGCCGTGCCAGCGGAAATACGTTTCTTCCAGTGGTGTACATCAACAGAGAAGTCGGTCTGTAGGTGGAAAGATAAAGAAAACCCATAACAAGAGAGCGCTCATCGCTGAAATGCCAGTCACGCTACTGAGACAATTCATTATTAAGCAGCTTCACTTAGTCAGTATTGATTAACAATCAAATAGAGACATTCAATTACAGGTAATTGAATGGAATTAACATATGCATAGCATGGTGTCTCTGGTCCCCTTTTCTGATGGATGCACTCATTGCAGACCAACGTGCTTCCTATGAGGTCTATGGGATCCCCACGCGATGGTCAAAGTCATTACTAGGACAAGATGAGGTTAAACCAAATGGGAAGTGGAATTCAATCCCATGCAGGTCATTTAACAGCCACTCTTATCTGGAGTAACGGCAGAGTGAGGAATGGATACATCTTGGGACTGGGCCCCATGGGAATCAAACCCTCAACCCTGCCATTGCAAGCACCCTGCTCTGGGGCATATTCATTGGGCATATTTATGTTTAAGAACGATCTGGTAGATTTCACTTTCCTGGGTCCTTTTGCAATAGCCATCCACAAGACAAAGGCTACTTCACTTTCACGGAGGGACATTTTCAAGTTCTTGAAACGACGGGCCACACCCTTCTCCACTCTTCCCACATCGGTTCATTTGTGTCTGTGTGTGTGCGCGTGTGCGTGCGTGCGTGTATGTGTGTGCGCTGTCGGGATGTCCCCGCGCTTTGCCGTACATTAAACTTGCATGTGCCTAAAGAATATAATGCTCTCAGGCTGAATAATGCAGGATGCACAAGAGCCGCGGAACACACCAACAAGTGCGGCGCTAGTTTCAGAAGTAATACGAGCGCGCGCGCGCGCGCACCTGTGTCATCTTCAAAACCCAGCTCACCGGGACAAAAGTGGGTCAGGCTTTGTGGCTCATCAGAAAGTCTGTGGGATGAATTGAAGAAGAGGATCCTTTAAATCCCTCACCGAGGGCACCCAGGCAAAAAAGGACACCTTCAATATGCTACAACACATACCATGTGGCATTTCTAAATAGAGAAGGCTACATTTAGTTAAACATAATTTTTGTATTTTTATTGTCGCATAGATTCTATGCATACTATAGGCATGCAGTGATCTAGATTTAAAATCCTGGCCACAATTACGTAACTTTGCTGCGGGGCAGTGAGTAAAACCATTGAGTCACTCAGAAAGTCAACAAAGTCTGTTCTTACAGCCATTTCAGAAAGCTTTGTTTCTCAATATATTAGAAAAAAATATTTAACAACACTCTCCACCACCATACTGACGCAAGCTGTAAACGAACAATATGTCGTGATCCGGCAAGTCAAGTCTAAATGTCATAAAATACCCGAACATGTCTACCTCGCACTCCGGTGTTGCGAGCTCACTGACGCGGAGAAGCGAGAGGCCCGGGCTGATTGACCGCACGTTTACAAGTACCGTTCAGCAAGGGACGAAATTCCGCTATTTGCTGTTGCGTTCATTGCGTGAAAGATATCGTATGCGGTGCTTTTCCTATATAGGCTACTATCTTGCGAGTGCTAATACAGTTTCCGAGAACAGAAAAACGGGAAGTTAGCACAGTAATGAGATGAGTTTATAACAAGCAGCCTATCGTCTTTTCTCAAAGTCCAAATGAGCTGATGCAACAGTGAAATGGCTCCAGTTGGGCTGTACTCTGAGGCTAGCTTCCCTCACTGACATACCATGTATGAGAGCACGGTCAAGTACCGTATCACAAATCTCATTAAAGATCATTGTTCTTCTTCCTCTGCCTTGACCAGCTCTTGTACCTCTCTCGCTGATTTAGTCATCCATTGTTCCAAAACACAGATTAGCTTTTTCTTAATGCCAGTATTATCAATTATATAAACATTGTCCCAAATCACATTTGGCCCTATTTCACAATGCCAGCATGCTGGTTGATTGTTGACAGATTTTGCTTGTCAGTGTTCAAGTGTTGACGTCTATTCATTGAGTTCATTTTGTTATTGAGTTTTGTTATTAAATGTCAGTGCTTTATACATGACAACATTGTGACAGTTGTGCTTCACAGAAAGAGTTGTGTGTATTGTTTTGTGAATAGATCAGATTTTTGTGAAAACAGGTGAATGGTGCTTTTGGGTCTGGATAAATAGTATTCCTACAGGAATTTAACAACTTTGTTTTGTGTATATTGTTCTCAAAACACGTTTTAATGTGTTATAGAAAAAGTACAAAACTGTAAATACCAATTCAAATAAAAAATGCTTCAGGATCCCACAACAAGGTAACAAATATTTGATTCAGTAACCATCTGATGGTCCACCACTGACCCAGTACACTATTGATAATGTAGAACACAAAAAACAGAAAAGAGTTTTGGCTTGTAAGCAGTACTTTCTGAAGAAGTAGATGGAATTCTACAAAAGCAGCTGTAATTCAGTACACAAACAGAATTAAGTCATGTGATGGTTATACTTGTGTACCATCATTATGCTGTGAGTTCAAGTTGGAAATGCAACGAAAATATGGCATGAAAGAATCTCTGCTATGTTGGAGATAATGATGAATAATCAGTGTCAGTGATTGACAAACATTTTGGTATCCATATTTATGACTCTTGTTACTTTCTCCTCAGGCCTTCGCCTTCTAGGTAAAGTAAGTCATTAAAAGGAAAATACGGGATGTTGACAGATAACAGGAAGAGAAGGAGAGAGGGAAAGCGAGAGAGGGAGAGAGATGGAGGGAGAAAGAGGAATGGACATAGGCAGAGGGGAATATGGAGAGAGACTGAGGGAGGGGTTGATAGATGAGAAGGAGGGATAGAGAGGAAGTGAAAAAGAGATATAGGGAGCAAATAACGCAGCTCTTGTTCCTTATGGGAGGTTGTCCTTTTCTATTTCTGCTCCTGACTGAATGAAAAAGAAGAGGACACAGGAGTACCAGAGGAGACACCTGGACTAGAGGGACATCTCCCAGAGTAGACACCTGGGCTAGAGGGACATCTACCAGGAGAGACACCTGCACAAGATGGACATCTACCAGGGAGACACCTGGACTAGATGGACATCTACCAGGGGAGACACCTGGACTAGAGGGACATCTACCAGGGGAGACACCTGGACTAGAGGGACATCTACCAGGAGAGACACTTGCACAAGATGGACATCTACCAGGGGAGACACCTGGACTAGATGGACATTTACCAGAGGAGACACCTGGACTAGAGGGACATCTACCAGAGGAGGCACCTGGACTAGAGGGACATCTACCAAAGGAGTGAGGCTGCCAGCTGTCCCCAAGCAACAACAATGCGAGTAGAAAATCAGCTGAGAAAATTTGAATCACCCTGGACTTTCTTTACTGTTTCACTTTCGTTCTCATTCTCTTCTCTCTATTGGTCTCTTCTCTCTCCCTTTATCTGTTTCTGTTTCTGTCTTTTCTCGGTCTCTGTCTTTCGCAAACTCTGTCTTTTGCTTTGTCTATCCCCCCTCCTGTTAGTCTCAGTTAGTCTATCTCACTGCTGCTGTAATGGTCGTTGAGCTGGTTGTCTGGCGAACACCACTTTGACTTGGCCAATTGAAACCCGGAACCTCGGCTTCACGAGCACACGTGACCATCGTCCCTCAAGCGTCTTAACCGGTCACGCTACAAAAAAGCATGCTCAGGGGTGAGTTTCACACATCTCAATGTGCCACCCAACTGTTCTGTACCACCACCGCCAAGCGTTTTACAGCTAACAGCAGCTGGAAGGAGCCGTTGACAAGGCTTTAAATAATGATGAAAGAAGGTGTATGTATATTTCAGCAGCTGTGTGTCTGGCTACTAGAACAGCAGGGAATGTGCGGGGGGGGGGGTTGAGGAAAGGGGCTGTGCAAACACAGAAACACTCACATACGTGCGCATGCACATACACAGAGAAACACACATCTTCACACACCCACACACACATACACTCCCTCACTAACCAATTTATTAAGGTACTATTTTGTATTAAACAGAAGAGCTTCTAGGTGAGTTCCGAGATACCCTTCTGTAGGTCACGGTTGTAAAAAGGGCCTATTTGAGCATTTGCGTGCTTTCTGTGAGTTAGAGCGAGTCAGGCCATTTTCACCACATCTCTCTCATCGACATGAACTGTCTCACACTGGAGGATTTTTGTTTATCCATTCTCTATAAATTCGAGAATGACCATAATGAGTGGAAATCCCAAGAGGTAAGCCTTTTTCAAAAACACTGGAACCACCATGTCTGGCATTAACAATAACACCACAGTCAAATTCACTTAGATCACGCGTCTAACCTGAACTAATGTTTGGTCAAATAACAACTCTCGCTCAACCTCTTTACCCTTTCAGTATTCTTTTCATATTTACTTCACGTCACTTGCTTTGCTGTTTAGCCATTGGTGTTAACAAGCACGTGGATATGCTGTATGCATGGATGTTTTTTCGTGAGTCTGTATGTGTGTGTGTTTGGGTGCCTTTATGTATTTCTAAATGTATGTCTTTTTATATGTATGTACGTCTGTATATATGTCTGTGTATGAATATTTGTATGTTTGTATGTGTGCGTTTGCCATTATCTGTGTTTTCGGTTGGTTGTGGGGATTGTTAGCTGGGCTAGAGGACTGGGATAACGCGGAGTGGCACTCTTATCATGGCTCAGCTTGATGCAAATTCAGGCGTGCAGATGTTGGCTGTTGATTCTAATTTGTCAGAGCGTCTTCCCTGGGAAATTGTGAAAGGTCAACATCCCACCATGATGCTTGAAATACACTGTGCCCCATGCCTTCACTGGGTAGATGTGAGAGGGGAACCAGAGTTATTTAGGACTCCCCCATTACTCTACTACGATACACTCCACAGCCTGTGGCTTGTCAGAGTCTCTGCTGGTTTAGAGAGGTATGCTTGGTTCCTCTAATTGAGCTTGTATGTGTCACAGCTTTTAAGTTTTAACACATTCGATTTTAGTCAAGCCTCTTATCTTCTTTCGTTGGGTCCAACAGGGTGGTCCCTTCACTTTCCATCAAATTATTTCCTGGGCAAACAGTCGACACCCTACTGACGGCCAGGGGACCAAATCATAACCTTCTGATGTTCCTGTCGACCAGGTAATAAACTTCTGATGTTCCTGTGGGCCAAGTAAAAACCTTCTGATGTTCCTGGGGAACAAATCATAACCTTCTGATGTTTCTGGAGACCAAGTCATAACCTTCTGATGTTCCTGGGGACCAAGACATACCCTTCTGATGTTCCTGCAGACTAAGTCAAAACCTGATATTCCTGGGGACCAAGTCATAACCTTCTGGTATTCCTAGGGACCAAGATATAACCTTCTGATGATCCTGGGGACCAAGCCTTAACCTTCTGATGATCCTGAGGACCAAGTCATAACCTTCTGATGATCCTGGAGACCAAGTGATAACCTTCTGATATCTCCGGGGACCAAGTTATAACCTTCTGATGTTCCTGGGGACCAAGTCATAACCTTCTGATATTCCTGGGGACCAAGTCATAACCTTATGATATTCCCGGGGATGTTGTAATGACAACATTTTGTTTTCAGATTTAGTTCTCGCTTGTGTTCATGTTCAGCTTTGGGAGCGTGTTGTGTACAATGCACACTATGATATTGTTACAGGTGTCACATATTCCATAGATGCTCAATGACATGTGTTCTTTCACCTGTTGTCCCTGGGTGGAATCCCAGAGCCAGCAATGTGACAAATCTGTGGTTCTGTTCCTGAGCAAGGCAGCTGACCCCAATTAGTCCTAGAAAGTTGCTGTAGATTTATTCTCAGTCAATTTACTTAACTAACTAAAGGTAAAGAAATAGTCCAAAATATTATTGGCAAAAGAAAAACTGAAAAGACACAGCCTAATTGCTAATTCTTCTCAGTAATTGTCTCGTTACTTGACATGTTTTGTGTTTTGTCTAAGCCCTAGTAAGAGTCACTGCTGCTTCTGGGGAAAAAAATTGGGATCTAAATGAACAAATTACGTTGTGAAGAATAGAGCAGCTCCAGTTGACAGGCCTGTAAAACGTTTTAACTGAACCCTACCTGCTGCCTATAATACGTTAATATTGAGGACAGATTCCCTGTCCTGCTGTTTCCGTAACTTATTTTCTTTGATTAACCCTGGTAACAGTGTGCTGTTGTCAACCAAGGAAGAGGACTCCCCCTTTGTGAAATATTGAGCAGATGCAAAGTTGAGCTTGATTAATCTTTTAACCAGCGGGCGCACAGAGACAGAGTTGTGTTAGGCAGGTTGTCGACAGAGAAAGAGAGTGAGAGAGAGAAAAAAAGAGAGAGAATGTGGAAGAAAACGAAATAAAGAGCAAGGGAGAGAAAGAGAAAGAATGAGAGAAAAGGACAAGAGATAAAGGAAAAGTGAGAAAGAGATAATGATACAGAGAGTGAGAAAAATAGGTAATGATTCGGTTTGAGAGAGAGATGTGGAGCACTCTGGTGCTTTTGGGGCACTAGCGCACAGCAGCAGAAGTCTGAAAGCAGCAACAGACATGGCATTATGGGGGAGGAACACTGCTAACCAGGATTTCGCTGTGGTGATGCTGGAGATGTAGCTATAGACTGATGGGCTGTGTTTAAATATAGACTGATGGGTTGTTTTTAAATATAGACAGATGGGCTGTGTTTAAATATATACTCATGGGTTGTTTTTAAATATAGACTGATGAGCTGTGTTTAAATATAGACTCATGGGTTGTTTTTAAATATAGACTTATGAGCTGTGTTTAAATATAGACTCATGGGTTGTTTTTAAATATAGACTGATGAGCTGTGTTTAAATATAGACTGATAAGCTGTGTTTAAATATAAACTGATGGGTTGTGTTTAAATATAGACTAATGAGCTGTGATTGAATATAGACTGATGGGCTGTGGTTAAATATAGACTGATGTGCTGTGTTGAAATATAGTCTTTTGAGATGTATGTATGTAGCTATAGACTGATGAGCTGTATTTAAATGCAGACTAATGAGCGCTATGTATGTAGCTAGACTGATGGGCTTTTTTAAAAATAGACTGATGTGATGTGATGTATGTATATCACTATAGACTGTGGGGCTGCATTTAAATATGGACTGATGAGGTGTGTGTATGTAGCTATAGACTGATGAGCTGTATTAGAAATTTGACTGGTGCTATGTATGTACAATTGTGCTCAAAAGTTTGCATACCTTTGGAAAATTGGTAATATAAGTACCATTTATAAGGAAAACATGAATGAGCAGGCAAGACATTTTTTTTTATTTCTTATGGGATTCACATTCAACTCTAGGTCATAACAGAATGGCACAAGCATAAAACAAAACATGGCAACTAAGAAAGAAATCAACTGACCCCTTTTCAAAAGTCTGCATACCCTTTGTTCTTAATACTGTGTATTGCCCCCTTTCTGGTATCAAGAGATCCCAGAATGTTCCACTTCTTAATAAATAATTAAACAGTACTGACTGGCATTTGCAAGGCTTTCGATATATTTTTCATCCTCTTTTCGATCTTTATAAAGTTCCATTACCTTGTTACACAGGTCTTTTGACAGTTCTTTTCTGCTTCCCATAGCTCAGGTTCTAACCTGCTCAGTGCATCCACATGAGAGCCAACAAACTCATTGACTATTTATACACAGACACTAATAACAACGTAATAAGCCACAGGTGTGGGAAATGCACTTTTAATGGCAATTTTCACCTGTGTGTGTCACCTTGTGTTTGTAATATGGCCAAACATTCAAGGGTGTGTAAACTTTTTATCAGGGCCATGTGGCTGATTCCTGTTATCATTATGATTTCAAAAGGAGCCAAACAACTATGTGATAATAAATGGCTTCATACGATCACTATATGAAACACAGTTTTTTTTTGCATGATCAGTCATATTTTCTGAATTTAACAATTTCTGCCAGGGTGTGCAAACTTATAAATACAGATGTATGTTGCTTTAGACAGATGGACTGTATTTGAATGTAGACCGATGAAAGTATGTAGCTACCTATGGGGTTCATTTAAATATAGACTCATGTGCTGTATTTAAATATAGACTGATGGTCTGTATTTAAATATAGGCTGATGGGCTGTATTTAAAAATAGACTGATGGGCTGTATTTAAATATAGACTGATGGGCTGTATATATGTAGCTATAGACAGATGGCCTGTATGTATGTATCTGATGATAAGCTGGGATTGTATGTGTGTGTGTGTGTGTGTGTGTGTGTGTGTG
>JACXGJ010002045.1:0-24116 GCA_016801105.1 Esox niger | reverse complement strand
TGTGTCTGTGTGTGTGAGAGTTTGTGTGCATGAAAAACAGAAAAAATAGGCCGCTGCTGGAGTATCAGAACCAATTTTTCAATTGAATCAGAACAGCACTCCAATCTATAACCAGAACAACTCCATAGTGAAGTCATAAAATACCATGTCTCACCATCTCTTCCCCTCCCCTTCTCTCTCTCTTGTTGTCTTTTTACTTTTTCTCTCTCTCTGGGTGGAGGGGGTGGGAGGTGTAAGATCTCATTACAGAAAGAATCAAAACAAGGCCCTATTATTTTCTTGAGCAATGCAGGATTAGCCTCTGTTCTGCAGCGGTCAGCTAAACTCTCCATCTCCACCTCTCACATAATATCTCTCCATCTCTCTTAGGCTACAGTAACACCACAAGCCACCTTAAGCGGCGCTTCCCTCACGTTAATTGTCTGGAAGCATCCTCAGTGAGCCTCTGGTCATTTCAAAGCCAGAGCAGGAAATGAACCCGCCTGCTGTTCAGGCCAGGGCCTGGGGCCCACACCACAGGGCAGTAATTCTGTGGTTCCCAGAAAACATTTATCAACCAAGCCCCAGTCTCCCCTCTCCCAGATGTCACCTTCAGCTCTGCCCCAGTCACGCACAAGGGCGAAGAGGGCAGGTGATCCAGTGGGGGACACTAGTTCTGTCCACAGGCTTTTCTGTGCCACACACACGCACTTAAACACTCACCATAAAGTACACACACACACACACACACACACACATAGTCCTGCATGTATAGTTCCACCAACCATCACATACACACAGGCAGAGATACACATACGCATGCACGCAAACACACACAAGGAGATATAGCATATATTACGTGATAAATGCTCTCACCATCTATGTTTCTCTCTCCCCATCTTGCATTTCCTTCATCTGATCTTAAAGGGACAGGGTGTGTCATTGGCCATTGTAGAAAACACAAAAATCTTGGTTGATTGTGCTGTGACTTTACACAAATCAAAAATATTACACCGTTAATTAACACATTTCACTAATTTCATTGGATTTTTCTTTGATAAAAACAATACAACCACAATTTAAAATTCAAGAGCAAAAATACAGCTGAAAAATGTCAGGTTCCTTAAAATATGTAGCCGAGAGAAAATGTGGAGGGATGAATTACGACAAAGGAGATGAATGGATGAAATATGAAAAAAGAGACAGATGGATGAAAGATGAGAGATGAGAAAGAGGAATGAAATATGAGAGAGACAAAAGAATGAAATATCAGAGGATGACAAATGGAGGGATGAACGACAAAAGAAACAAAAAAACGCAACTCATTTGGTAGAAAGAAAAAAGAGACATAGCAAAAGGAGGACAAATCGAGACAGGCAGAACGATAGACAGAGTGGAAAAATAAGGAAAGAGGGACAGTGGGGGAAGAAGAGAGAGAAAAGGACAAATGGGAGATCCAGTAGAGACATGAGTGATGACATGATCGAGGATTGCTCGTTCTTCATAGACCATTTCAGTGCTGCATTTCCTGAGGAAACTCCTGGGCTTGTAAAAGGACACATATGTAAATGTGATGTTACCTGGAAGCAGAGGCCCTACACATTTTCCGGAAACGTCTAAAGCCATACCTTCTGCAAAAAGCATAGAAAATACCACCACAAACCCGCATGTCGTCGAATTCAAAGCCCTTCACTTCCTCGTGGAGTTGATGCTGCTGATTGACACTTTGCTGAGTAAAATGAAGTCGTGAGATGAAGTCGCTCTGGATAAGAAATCTGCAAAATGACACAAATGTGAAGAGAAAATTATAATTATGCACAGCGTACATGTTAGGACACCCTCAGCCTCAAGCCTTATGTAATGACAATTGTCTTATGGAGGACTGAGCCGTGATAATGAGCATGTCCTTAAATGGGCACCACACAACAGGACGTGTCATTGTGTGTCTCTCTACGCTCGCATCCCAAATGGCAGCCTTTGGCCTGGGAAATGCATCACTATGGCCCAGACCCATAGGGCTTTGGTGGAAACAAGTGCACTATGTGAGGAATAGTGTGCCGGCCATTTGGTCCGCGGCCTGTCACACTGTGGCTGGCTGTTAGGGTTTGGTCCACTGGACACTGGCCACTGATGCAGGCTAAACGTCGCACTTGCTCCAGGCTGGACAACAAAGGGCTTTCATCCGGATGGTTCTTTGAGGACAAACATAAACAAGCGGCGGACGCAGACCCACTCGCCCGTTTACTGAAAGACACACACGTGTGTAATCACAGACAGAGTGAACACACATGAGACAGCAACACACAGACACACACATGAATGCACAATAAAAGGCAGCCAGTGCCATTCTGACATTACAAAGATGGTGCAAATCTCAGTGGAAATCCACACAGACCAATGCTTTTTTCATTTAAAATGTGTTCACAGCATCGTCTAAACTCAGTGTACAAGGATGGTGAACTGTGGATTCCCAACATTTTTTGAAAACTGGACCAACAGGATCCCCAACTGTATCTCCAACTGTATCATCAACTGGACCCCCACTTGGATCACCAACTGGACCCCCAACTGGCTCACCAACCAGATCACAAACCTGATCCTCAACTGGACTCCCAACTGGTTCTCCAACCAGATCACCAACCGGATCACCAACCAGACCCCGAACTGGATCACCAGCTAGATCACCAACTGTATCACGAACTGGACCCCAACTGGACCACCAGCGGCCTAAGGTACTTCAGAGTACCCCAGATGTAACCCCTGGCGTGTCTTTCACCAGTAGATCTATGGTGTCATGAGGCTTGTGAAATACCCTCATAGAGAGACCAAATAATCGCAAGGGGCCTGGTACCCCTAGTAGCAATCCTCAGATCTGGAAGGTCAAACTGCTGTCAACTGTTAACTGGCACTGCCAAGGTACACAGCAGTAGTAATCCCGATCTCCGCAACAACCACTGTTTTCATCCTGAGGGTTTTGGCTGGATCCCTCCCTCCCCTTGCTCTTCTCCCCTCTCATCGTCTCTTAATGTGCTCATGGTGTACTGGATAAATGATCAGCTCGCAATCTGCACTGAGTGTTTGTGCCGCGGGTGAACATTGGGCAATCTGCCCAAACAATTAATAGTCTTTGTAATGGGCCCGCATGCAATGGAGAGTAAACAAACACGAGAGAGGGAAAATCTTTGATTAAAGGCTGATCAGCTTTTTGGGGGGTTTTCAAATCACCTCCACAAGGAGAGCAAAAGAGTAAATCAATTTTCTACCTCTTGTGTCAAAGACGTTTTCATCACAGGAATAGCGGAAGGTATTTGTTCGTATGATGCAGGAAATGTACCAGTTAGCAGTGTGTGATGGGAAAGTACTGTAAGTGTACACGGGGAAATATCATACAAATACAAGCAGACAAGCACTCAGTCGTTACGCCGCCCACGCACACGCGCACGCGGACACACGAACACACAACACGGAAAACCCGCGCACGACGTGCACGCACAATGCACACACATTCTGAAATAATTATTAGCTTAAGTTCCAACGCTGTGGGTCATGCTTTAAAAGCTCCGGCTCGTTCAACATTTATGCATTTGCCAACAGGGTGAGTTTCCGTCGCCTGTTTGAATTTGTGCCTCTAGTAGGAAACTTAACCCCGGCTCTGCCTCGGCACCCCCATTAGTTCGGTACTTCTCCCACTCAACACGTCCAAAAACAGCCCTGAAATCCACAAGCTGCTGTTCAAATGTTCCGTATTAGAAGTTCTATTCTGGTAAAGATCCAATCATTCTCACCATTATTTGTGTGTGTGTGTGTGTGTGTGTGTTTTATTATTATTTGTGAACACAATTTAGTTTTTGTGTTTTTTACCCAAGTTCATCAAATTGCCTAAGGGGCTGCTGTTGTAATAAAGACAAAGTGGAAATAGATTAACAAAACTATTTCCATCTATAATTGTTGTTGTTGTTTTAGCTGTTCTGTTATTGTTGAATTTCTTCAATGCTGTTAGACTGTGTTTTACCTGTCGTGGTTGATTTTTCAAACCCTTTAATTGCATTTGTCCTTGTTTTCCTTATTGTTTTAATTGTCTTATTATTTGGGGTATTTTTGTTGTACTTGGATTATTTCTGACATTACTTATATTCTTTGTATTTTACTCGCTGTATCAGCCATTGTTTTACTTGTACTACATGCTGTAAATGTGTTTTACTTGCATTACTTGTTGGTTTACTTTTTATATTTCTTGTTTTTGCACTTCCTGTCTTTCCCTCATAGTGGCATTAGGTGGGAAGGCAAGCTCTATAGATTATTCGTTATGATTTGTCAGCACAGTACTGTGTTTTCGTGGTGCTTCCATGACACACCAACACCAAATTGCCTGAGGGGCTTCTGTTGCAATAAAGACAAATTAGAAATAGATTGCAAAAACTATTTCCATCATAACTGTATACTTTTTCTTGTTGTTTTGAGGCTCGCAAGAGTATATTTCCAACGTGTGTGTATCTGTGTATGTATGTATGTGGGGCTTGGATGATGCATACACGCTCGTAGTTGCGCCCGACCATCTTGTTTTTGTGTCATTTTGTAATGACGAGTGCGTCCTATGACAACACTCTACCCTGAATCTGTGAGCACACACACAGGCTCGCACACACTTACACACAGTCCTTGTCACCTTTCAGTCCATTCAGCTTTCCTCAAGTGTCCCTCAAATCTGATATTGTCCTCTAATGGATTTTAAGAAGGAGACTAGGAGAGGAGATCACACCAGGAGTAATCATTTGAGAAAGGGCCTGTTTGGATCTCACCTCTGCTAACAGACAACGCCGCTCGACCAATGAGGAATGCAATTCTCCCTACTGAACCAATCACAAACTACACTCCCCAAAGCAGTGGTCCAATTAACAAATCGCAGTGTAATCTGGAACCCGGAGAACTTCGTTTGCATTATACGTGGCCAATGTGGTGTACTCTTCAAACGGCGGTCAGTTTTCAACCAATCAGAGGACTACATTTCCAACATCCTGTCCTTATCAGCCAATGAGATTGTGACCTGGTGCCCAAGTTCCCTGGATTGTCACATAACTGTGTGTAGGACACCAGAGGACAAAGGGAAGGACTGAGAATGTACACTCGTCTGGGGACGAGGATAAAAATACTGTGCTGACAAGTCGATTAATCAGGTTTGAGTCCCCTGCAGCAGAGGAGAGCATTGGCTACCTTCTAAGGGCGTAGAGGATCCGTCTCCTTTAAGACAAAAGCCCCTCAGCGTAACCGTGTGAAAATGGATGGACACGGGACCATGCTTTTTATTGACTCTCAAATTGGCAACGCACTCCCTGTTTAGTCCACTACTCCAATGGGCCCTGGCCAAAAGAAACGCACTACACAGGGCCATTTAGGGTGCAGCTGTTGTGTGTTGTTTACCAGCCACTGGGTCCGCCCTGTTTACCGGCGGGGGAACTGAGCTGAGACGCAACATGGCCTTGGCTCCACCGGTTTCGGTTCCAGGCTGTTGTTTCAGTGCCTGTCCCCGCTTGGCAACGCGGCGTCGCTCTTGGGTTACATTTCCGGGAATCGGACTTTTGCTTTCGATTGGAAAGATGAGCAAAGATCAAGCCGGAGGGAGAGCACAGTGTGAATCCGTCCTGTGAAATGAATCACCTGCTCAGGTTCAGAGAAAACTACCTTCAAGATTAGAGGGTCGGGGCTGCTGACAGGACAGTGTTTTGTGGGTATGGAGTGTGTGTGTTTGTGTGTGTGCCTGCATTTGCATGTTTTTATGTGCATACAAGTGGGCGTGTTTGGCCTTGTGTTTGTACCTGGAATTGTGTGTGTGTGTGTGTGTGTGTGTGTGTGTGTGTGTGTATGTGTGGGGGGGTGCGCATCCACATTTGTGAGTGTTTGTGTACCTGCATGAGTAGGTTTGTGTACATTCTCGTGTGTCTGGCCTTCTATGGCTGTGTGTGTGTGTGTGTGTGTGTGTGTGCTGTGTTGCTGCCTGGCTGTTCGTCAGCCACCAGGGTCCCTTAAAGTTGACAGTGAAATAAATTAAAGAGGTTCCGCTCCGTAGACTGTTACTGCACTCGGTCCCTAGGAAGCTTTAATAGCACTTTTTCTGTTAATGGACAATTTGTGAAGCTGCCCTTCAATGGATCCACTGCAGACAAAGCCACAGGTCACAAATCAACACAAGTATTACATTCTGAGACCACAGTCTATCACCTAGCACCTAACTGAATGCAATGACGTGATCTTAACAACCAACAAATGGATATGGATATGTCTTATGTATATATAACATAATTATCAAGTCAAGGTTTGCTTTAAAAAAATCTATGTCAAAAGGGGACCTAAAAAATGTTTTATGCAGTGATGCTATTGCTTTCCAATGCTAGTCATGGACCCACCACTCCACTGTCTTTGAGTCTCATCCGGTCGAACGACTCGAAACGTCTTCAACAGTTGTTTTCACTGTACTGCAGTGAAGCGTCCTGGCCGGCGTGTTAATCCCAACCTTCCCCCGTCTGAGAGTGATCCATTTTGGTCCACTGCCAGCTCCTCAGCCCAGCTTTGAAACACACGCACACACGCGCGCGCGCGCACACGAAGTGAGTTAGAGCTGGGGTAATTAAGGAATCACACTGAGTCCAGTCTCATTTAAAATAAGGCAAAAATAGCTAATCTGTGTTTACTGCAAATTTCGCGGCTGCCGACACGGCCTCCCGCGGACGCTGGAGACACGCTAAGGTCTGACGTTCACGTTGCGGTCCGGTCCGCTGCTTTCCCGCCACAGGCGGTTTAGGTGCCCGCGGTAGAAAAGTAGTGCACAAATTCAGGATACAGGGGTGTGTTTTAGGGTGCCATTTGGGAGGCATGCTTTGTGTGATCCGTGCCGATATTGCGGGTAATCCGTTAACAAAATAGATGTTGATTTGGAGGTGTTTACCTTCGGATTTCTGGATTTTCGGGTGACACATTTTTTTCATCACAGCCTGTTCACTAAGCGACGTTCAGTGATCAGTATGCATGACATACCTATGTGGCTCGAAGTCGACCTCGTGTATCACGCGAAAACAGCCTCCTCGCAGAGACGGCATCTGTGCCGCTTGCATTGCAACAGGCGACGTCAGGCTACCTACATGCTGTACATTTAAAAGAGCATCAATAACCCCAATCTCAGGGCAAACAGTTGACATGCATGCTAATAGCTAATTATGAATGACGGTGGATTTATTTACCTGGAAAAGCTATTAGCCTCTTAAGACCTCAAATTCCCCCATCAGTGCACTGCTGCGCTCCCGCACTGGGTCGGGAGGTAGTGTGTGTGTGTGTGTCTGTGTGTCTGTGTGTGTGTGTGTGTGTGTGTCTGTCTGTGTGTGTGAAAGTGTGTGTGTGTGAAAGTGTGTGTGTGTGTGTGAGAGAGAATGTGTGGGGGGGTGGGTGTTTGTTAGGAGGGCAGTGTGTAGGTGTGTGTAGTGCGTGGGGGGTGTGTGTGTGAGATGGGGGGGTGTTAGGAGAGCATTGTGTAGGCGTGTGTGTAGTGCTTGGGGTGTGTGTGTGTGTGTGTGAGTGTGTGTGTAGGGGGGTTCGTGGGTGGGTTCTGTGAGGCGTGACAGTTTGCTAGCTCCAGCTCCTGTTCTGGTCCCAACGTGCCAAAAGGTGTCAGCCCCAGCCAAGCCAGACCCTGACAGGGCTATTAACTGTGATCTTGACGCTCACCGCCTTCCTGAACGAGGTAAAGCCAGACACGGCAAGAAGCGTGTGGGGTGGGGGCATTGAGCGAGAAGGAGGTAGAGTTGAAAATCTTAAACACCACAGTGATTCTGTTTCCACTCCTTACTCGTGACTGATTATTTCCCTGACAGAACAGTCTTGTCAAAAACCCTTTGGAACCCGGGTGAGATATTAGAGTATTGATTTCCTAACGCCGACGCTAAACACGGTCCGAACCTCAGGACCACTTAACACCTCTGCCTTGCGAGGAGCCCGGGGCCCCCGCCCGCCCCTCACCTGTAACCTTGACGTTGGGTGAGAACTGAGGTGGTGGGGGCCAGGAGGGTGTGGTGGTCGGGGGGGGGGGGCATGGGGAAGTGAGTGAGGAGAGACAGGAAGCCCTAGCGGTAGAGTTCAATTTGCGATCGCAGCCAATCTCTCCTCGCTGCTCGGCTGGATTAAGGGGAAGCCCGTCCTCTGTGGATGCCCGTGGGGCCTGGCTGTCTGGAAAGCCTCATTCTCATATCCTGGACTGGCCACACTGACCACTTCCTGTAACCGTCACAGCTTGACAGCGTCGCAGCGGTCTCATTCTGCATCACATATTGGGCTTCTTGATTTCTCTCTCTTTCTCTGGCTCCCTCGCTCTACCCTTCTCTTTTTGGTGCTCTCGCGTTCACACTTTCTTTGCCTTTCCTTGCCTGGATGTCAATTTCACACAAAATCCCCTCACTGACATTCTTCTCTCGTGTTCTTATTTCCGGCTCGTTTAAAGCCAGAGATGGGCGTGATGATATGCGGAATGTCCTCCATAAATAGACTGTCAGAACTGCCAAGCCTCTACTGTCCTAGAAACACCTGTCGACAACTGAATGCCTACACATGTACAGTAATCGGCTGCATTCATTAAAACAATGGAACGGAAAAGAGAAAAAATAAAATGGAAAAAGAGCTATATTTGAGCTACTTGACAGATGGAGTTTATTACTTTGTAGACACACAAACACACACACACACACACACACACACACACACACACATTTAGTCAGATCTTTATCCGATTGCGTTTGATTTCATACACACAGTCAGGATTTTGACAGATGAAAGCCGAGTGTGGCACTTCAGGGCCCAGTCTGCTACCATTCTACTATCGGGACCTGCATCTCCCATTTCCAAAATGGCACCGTAAATATTTGATGCCTCTTTCAGCGTGTCTCCGGGACTCGTCCTGGAGCTGGATGTGTCGTGTTGCAGTCCCCCAGCTGTAGCTGAATGTAGATGGATGGGGGCACTCTACGACTCACTGGCTACATGGGCATGTAATGTGAAAGGATCCCAGTCTCTTACCACCGGAAAGGATCGGCTTGGCGAAAGACGGGGTATAGTGAAGACGCGATAACGATTTCAGTTTGTTTCAATAGCCACATGCGTAGGATAGGCAAGGAAAACCATGCAGCCAGGTTCTTACTGACAATCCTTCATAAAAAAACACATTTGTATTCGCTATAAGTTACCAAAAAATAGACAATAATAACAACAACAAAATGCATGATAATAAAAGCAACAGAAAGCGGTATTAACTATAACCGCGGAAAACAGGGGTGCCGCTGCACCCCCTCCGTTGGAGCCCCTGCACCCCCTGACGAGATTCTGAAAGTCAATTTTAGCTTTCTATTCGCACTACCAATTCGCCTCTTTTGTGAGTCACGCTGCCGGAACAGGTGCTCACGAAACACGAGTGGTGCGAATTGAATTTACATATATTGTATTTACATAAATATTTACACCGCGTGCACATTTCTGAGCGTGTGCACATTGACGGATCGTTTTTAAGCGTGTACCCACACTGACTCAGCCATGTACTCGTAGGTGACTGGACACTTAAGGCACAACGGACCCATTCGTTCTATGAATTCCTAATAATGAGTCCTTTTTTGGCCTCATCGTGGAGGGTTTGTTGTGCACAAAGATTCCCAGCATAACTGGCTTGGTTATGTTGAATGAAATTCAACATTAAACTTCAGATGCATTTCGTGGTCCATCATCTCCTTTTAAGTTGGGTGTACAGACGCGTCATGAGTGACTACAGGGCTAGGAGGTGTTCAGGACAGATCACCGCTGAACCCTCCCACTTAGTCACCCACTGTTCCAACAATTCTCCGGCAAGCGGGGGGCAGGTCGTCGGCAAACCACCATCTGTCCCATGGAGATAATAAAACTATGCTCACTACATCAAGCCACCTCGTAACAGTTAAGTGAATAGCTTCACTTTACTGCGCTCTGCTGATATTCCGGGTTGCCATACTATTCTACCACAAGAATAGACAAGGATTAGGATCACCGTAATTTCCTAAATGGTTACTTATACATCGATTTTTACCTTGGTGTAACGGCTGCTGCTTGTGGACGGCAACGTATAGGGACACAGTAAATCTATGCAACTTTGACACCCAATTGTAAACGATTGGAGGTGAGCATGTAAGATATTGGGAGTTACTGGTATCTACATGAATTCAAAGCTGATTGGTACACATTATGGAGATCTTCGCCTAACACATTACAGTGGGCCAAGGTTTTTAGGGCTTAGTGACAACAAATTAAGTCCACAATAGGTATATATATATATATATATACCTATTGTGTCCACAATAGGTATATATATATATATATATATATATATATATATATATATATATATATATATATATATATATATATATATACCTATTGTGGACTTAATTTTTTGTATATATATATTTGGAGAAATATTATGACATATATATGTAAGTTTTTTTTTTACTCCTGATGTTTAAGGTTACACCAACCTGGTTGTTTGGAATGAAGCCTTTCCCAGTTGATTGGGTCATCAGGGAAAATGATGTTTAAAGTCCCTCTTAGTCAGCAACATTAATCCGGTAGATGCCTTCAAGGGCAATGCTAAAACAGCCTTTTGGCTATTCACCTTGTCCAGCAACTGTTAAATGCACATTTCAGTTAGCTAGGGTTTTCCCTCTCTTTCACACGTCCTCTCGTTATATACTCAAAATAATCCTACTCTGCATTTCTTTTTGCTGCTGTCATTGCTCATGCCTATGGTTTGTGCTCGGCGCTCACCCTCTGAATTCCTCCCTATTGTTTAGTGATATCCGAGCTAGGCCTTTTTGAAATGCCACATTCTGGCAGCATTTATGCAGCTGATTCAGAAGCTCGAAAACCCCATAACGGAATAATCTTGTCATTTGTTCTTTAAAGTTTAAAAGAAAACGATTATTATTATTTTATACACTTTCTTTGCAGTCAAACCGTTTTTCTTCAAGTTTGCGAGAACATTCTTCAGAAGGGCTTTCAGCTGGGTAACTAGCTGTGTAAATGTATCACATGCAATGGATTTATAGAAACAGGTAAAGTGTGAATGGAGTGGCTGGTAAAACCGGCAAGCCCTAAAATGCAGCTACAAGGTACAAAACATTGTAACTGCTAACAGAACAAGTCGCAGGGCCCAATACCCACAGCAAACACTTAAAAACACATACATGACTAGAGGAATGAAGTGGCAGTGTGAGGTAAGATGGGCTTGGTGCCAGACATGAAGGAAGAGGAGTTGCTCTGTCTCTATTCTCTCCTTAACATGGCCTGCTCTCAAAGCACCTCACATGCTCCTCTCTTACAAGGAGAGTCACGAGGGGTGTTCAGTCCTGTTGTGAAACATTTAGCCCAGTAACAACAGCTAGACTGACTTCCATGTTACACGGCAAACGGAATAGCTTTATTATTTCCAATAAAAAATGGTGATTGTTGTTCAAAGATTTTCTATAATAAATGTTATTCACACAGACACACTTGTCCTGTTCCCTGCGTGCTCTGGCTGCGTCAGGTGTCATGACCCCGATCATTCCCCGGGACTTCTGGCGTGTGCAGTAGGCCTCCTCTGCAGTACCATTCAATCAGTCCCACAGACAACACGAGAGACACAGTTGTGCTCAAAAGTTAGCACACCCTTGGAGAATTGATAATTTATGTACCATTTGTAAAAAAAGAAAATGAGTGAGCAGGCAAAACACATGACTTTTATTTCTTATAGGATTCACATTGTAGGTCATTACAGAATGGCCCAAGCATTAAAACGAAACATGGCAACAAAGAAAAAAATGAACTTACCCCTGTTCAAATGTCTGTATACCCTTAGTTCTTAACAATGTGTCCTTTAGCATCAATGCCAGCGTGCAGACATTTGTAATAGTTATCTATGAGGTCCCAAACTCTTGCAGATGGTATAACTGCCCATTTGTCTTGGCAAAATGTTTCCAGGCCATGCAAAGTCATTGATAGCCTTGAATGAACTGCACATATGAGATCTGTCCAGAGTGGCTTGATGATTATAAGGTCAGGAGACTGTGATGGTCACTACAGAACCTTCAGGTGTGGTCATCACATGCTATGCTATAACCACTGGAGGGTCAACTTGGAGTTGTGCTTCGGGTCGTTGTTGTGCTGGAAAGCCCAGGAGTGTCCCATGTGCAGGTTTCATTCACAAGAATGCAAATTGTCTGCCTGTATTTTCTGATAACATGCTGCATTCAACTCGTCAGAAATTTTCACAATATTCCTCTTGCCATTAGAGCTCACATGCCCATATACATGTGGCCACCTCCATGCTTCATATTGGGGATGGTATTCTATTCACTATAGGCCTTGTTGACCCTCTCCAAACATAGTGCTTATGGTTGTGACCATAAAGCTCTATATTGGTCTCATCACTCCAAATTATGTGGGGGATATTTCTATAAAATGCATAAATAACCTTATACTTATGAAAATATTAATGTGCAGTCTATAAACATGTAGTTTTATTAGAAACATATTAACGTGGAATCCACACTCACAGTAAATGACCTCTGGGATAGAACGAATTACACATACAGACATGTTCATCATAATATTAGTGTCTTATGCTGAGAGATAGTCATGAGCAGGCAATTACCTTGAGCCCAGAGAGGGGCATTTCTAAAGTTTACTGCCTTTGTATCCACTGTTGGGGTGTCCAGAGTGTGGCCCATGAGCTGGTCATAAAGTGTACTCTGTGATAAGAGATGACCTGAGTGTGGCCCATGAGCTTAACGTAACACTTACTTTGTGGACAATGATGGACATGAACCAAGTATGAACCATAAGGAGGATGTGAATTACTGTCGCAAATTACGAGCATTCAGGGAGGTAGAAGATAAGAAGCGCACCCCACTCAGGGGGGTTGCCAACCAGACAAAGTCAGATGGCGTAATGTGTGAAAGTTCTGTATAAAAGCCATGGTCCGGACTTAGAACATTAGGGGTGTATCTGCAGAAGGACCTGGTTTTAATTTATGTCATTATTGTATGGTTTTCATTAAAGTCTATTGGATTCACAAAGTCCTGAGTTGAAGTGCATTTGTTTTTAATGAAGAGTGGTAGATTTTCCACGACAATTACAGTGTGCCAGAAGCTGGTGTGTCAAGGTGTTGACAGGCATATTATAACCAGGCTTTTTTGTGGCATTGGCGTAGTAAAGGCTTCTTTCTGGCAACTCGACCATGAAGCAAATTTTTGTTCAAGTATCATCATGCTAATTGAAACAACCACACCGTCTCATTCCAGAGCAGCCTGTATTTCCCCTGAGGTTACCTGTGTGTTTTTCTTTGTATCCCGAAGAATTCTTCAGACAGTTTTGGCAAAAATATTTCTTGGTCTACCTGACCTTGACTTATTATTAAGAAATCCCTGAATTTTCCACTTTTGAATAACAGTACTGACTGGCACTTGCAAGGCTGTGGATATATTTTTCATACCCTTTCCCTTTATAAAGATCCATTACCTTGTTACGCATGTCTTTTGAGAGTTCTTTTCTGCTTCCCATAGCTCAGTATCTAACCTGCTCAGTGCATCCACATGAGAGCTAACAAACTCATTGTCTATTTATACACAGACACTAATAACTATGTAATAAGCCACATGTGTGGGAAATTCACATTTAATTGCCATTTTCACCTGTGTGTCACCTTGTGTGCCTTTAATATGGCCAAACATTCAAGGGTATGTAAACTTTTGATTTCTGTTATCATTATGGTTTAAAAAGGAGCCAAACAACTATGTTATAATACATGGCTTCATATGATCACTATATGAAATACATTTTTTGCATGATCAGTCATATTTTCCAAATTTCACAATTTCTTCCAGGGTGTGCACACTTATAAGCAAAAATGTAATACAGGACAAACAAGGAAAGCTTCCAGAAAAAATATGCCCAACCATTTTCAAAGAAGCCAGTCACTTAGCGGGACAGATTAACACTATGACTTTCTCTCTCTAAGCACTTGGTTAAGCAGTCAGGTCTCTCTCTCATTGTCTTTTATCTACTATCATGCTCTGTCACTTCCATTAATGCTGTCTGTGACCACTGTCTCAATGCCTGTCTCTCTGTCCACTGCCTGTCTGCCTGTCTCCCTCTCCACTGTCTCTCTGCCTGTGTCTCTGCACGTCTCCTTGTCTCCCTGTCTCTCTGCGTGTGTCTCTGTCCTCCTTATTGGGACGTGAAGCAATGTATTGCTTCTGTCTGGTGAGAACCTCTTATCTCCCAAACAAACGGGGAAATGTAGGGGGAGGATTTTTTTTCTCATTAACTAACAAACAGTTATGAATATTATTTTGCATAAATGTTCTCGTGTCCTAGAGTAATAAAAATGTTGCACAACATTTAGGGCGGTGTCTGCTGTCAATATATGTAGAACAATATCGGCACAAAAAAAAAATGTCATCAGAGAGCAACAACACCGTGTCCTGTTTCCCAGTAATTGCCTTTTTCAGATGCATGTAGGTCCGGTGTAGCTCCCTGGGCAGGAGCTGAGCGGTGGCAACACCAAGGTTGTGGGCGATATTCCCACACTTGAAAATATATGCACTCACTGCGATAATTCACTCTGGATAAGAGCGCACCTGTCTCAAACGTCCAGTTAATAGATACATTTAAGTGGTTTCTGTTTAATGAAAGACACTTTTTTTTACATTTTAGTAATTTAGCTGACCCTTTTATCTGGAGCGAATTACATACATTATTTATTGCAGACGTCCTATAGTACTTACCAAATTGATTGTTAAAAAAAGAGTTACAGTGTGGAGGGAATGAATGAACCAATTGGAAGCTGGGGATGATTAGATGGCTGGGATGGCATGAGGGCCTTTTACCTTGGACACCATGGTAACACCCCTGGACACCGTGGTAACACCCCTGGACACTGTGGTAACACCCCTGGGTACCGTGGTAACACCCCTAGTGCCATGGGATTGTAAATAATCACTGATTGTCCTGTCCGAAAGACAACACCCTATGCTTGGCAATGACCTTTTCACTGCCCTGGGGCATTAGGATTTGATCTTTAGTCCAGAGGGTACAGTGCCTCCTACTGGCCCTCCAACACCACTTCAAGCAGCTGCTGGTGTACAGTACAATGCAGGGACCGACCTTCCTTAGATTCAGAGGCAAGCCAGCAGTGGGACTTAGGGAGGTAGAGATGTTGCTGGCTCAATAAATGTTCTGTATGTTCAAAGAGGTAAACCACTGACTGATATCTATGATGCTTTGTTGCGATATACATATACCAGCATATACCAGGTTGAATGTAACCTCAAATGCTCTGTAATGTCTCAAGCCAGTTGATAGGCATACTCCTGCTGTCTTGCCCTTCAAAACCCTTGACGCTCTATTATATTGAGACCAGGTGAATCCAAGCAGTCAGAAAACCTTTGGGTGAACTCTCATCAAGAGGGTTGAGGGCAATTGTATATTTTGACAAATACTCATTGGAAATATGTATGTATTTGAAAATAAAATACACTTTAAATAGAATCAACCAAATGTAGTTAATCTAAATCTATGACAAACATGTGAGGTAAGAAGTTCTCTTTTTCTCCATCACTGTTTCTATGGTGCATTCTGAGACTCTCTAGTAGGTGTGGTCTAGTACCTGTGGCCACAGCCTCTAATCCCAATGGGGCGTGGCCACGCCCAAAAAAATGAATCCTGGGAAGGACAGGCAGCAAATGAAAGCTATGTAGTTGAAGTGACCCTGGTTTCTCCTTCTCTCTCTCTCCCTCTCTCTGCATGTCTCACTCTGCCTGAGATAGATTGTCAAACCCCAAACTCCCCCTGCTCATTTGCTGTTGTGCATGACCGTATCCAAGAGGCAGCAACACCAGAGAGCTGCTTATGAAGGAATTCACAAAATTCATGTTATAGACAATGTATGTGTATTCGCGTGTTTGTGTGTGCACACGTCCATGTGTGTGTGTGTGTGTGTGTGTGTGTGTGTGTGTGTGTGTGTGTGCGTGTGTGTGTGTTGTATGTACACATTTCAGTCTCCGTCTCTATACGTGGGTGCATGTGTGAACACAGAACCGACAAAATTGGTAAGCAGTCTCACCAGGACATCTGTCATTTCATAAGTGAATTATTTGCAATCTGTTCTGCTCTCTTACTGCGAGGAGAATTCAAAGTGGAGAGGCAGAGAGGATTCACTCAATGCTGCTATGTTTTCTAGTCTTTTAGCAGTTATTTGAAGCTGTCAGGAGCCTGCTGCTCAAGTCCTTGTTATGGACCACCTGTTCCATCTGCTGCTCAGTCCATTGTCATTTTTCTGGAGCCATGCAGAACAGAACTCCAGGAGGGAAAGAGAGGACGAGGAGAAGAAGAGGAAATGGAAGCAAGGACGTTTTCAGGTGATTGTTTTAGGCATGAACCGTTTTGTTGTCCTTGTTTGGTGACTACTGTTTGCTTTCTTAAGGGTACGATTTGTGCTGGTGAATTAATCTGCGCTATCCTCAGTGCTCAGTGAACCCCCCCCCCCCCGCCCCCCCGCCCCCCCCCCGCCACTGGTAAGCATTAATTTATGTAGGCAAAAAATTATTAAACACACTGACGTTTGACATTTTATATATTGTAAATATGGAAACCCTCTCCCATTTGTAATAACTTCGCCGGCTTTTCTGTTGTGGAAGACACAGTCGTGTGATAGACGTTCACCCTGGTTTTACAGCCTGAGTAAAAGTGTAAGTATTTATTTACTACAATGACTTGTTTTAAAAAAGCACTAACATGGTAACTGTTTCCAGTCCCAAACGTAATTACTGAGAAAATAAATTATGTAAATAATACGTCGGAGTCTTTGTGAAATAGGCTAACTTAAATTACCAATTGATTACGGTGTAAAGACCGATGTCCTCACTGGGCTGTAAAAGGGCCGCCATACCGTCCTATGGTGATACTGAAAGGGACAAGCCGCATGGTTACCAATGAGGCTTTGGCCCGGGCCTCACTCCAGCAGCTCCGCGGCAGGGAAGCGGATGTACTCTTCAGGCTGTCTTGTTCGGCCGCCCTCCCCCGGGCTCCGCGGAGGTTATGGAGCTGTCACTCCAACGTTTGTGCATCGCTTCCCTGACCGCCGCCACAGAGTGCGCCCGCCCGCCCGCCCGCCCGCCCGCCCATCGGCCAAAAGGAAAAGAACAGAATATATGAGAATCTAAATGAATCCTCTCCACCTCGGGCGGTGAAAATGTCAACGAGTGCGACTGGTTAGCATCGACGACGCCAGCCCGACCCTGGGTCCTATCACCTGCTAATTGAAATCCAATGAGGTGTGAAAGAGCCCTGTTAAAAAAAAGTCACAATCAACAGGGGCATCACACGGCCGGAGCCTGATGTGTATAATTTCATTTTGACGTCTCTCCCTCTTGTTATAGATCCATTGAAGCCAATTATGGGGTGAGATTGCGTTTCAAGGGGGAGGGGGGGGTTCCTCCGTCAAGGAGAGAATGACAAGACGACCTGTTTGTCAGGCCTGTATGCTGAATACCGGAGCAGGCCGTTTAGAAAAAGACAATGCATACTTTAAAGGGACAGGGCAGACAAAAGTTAGAAAAATAACACCATGAGCATCCATTGACACTGAAATTGGCATAAGTCTTGTTTTGTGTAAGAGTTGTTTGATAGCTGTCACAGTGTGACCTGATGGTAATATACACAACATTGCTCCTCAGGTTAAGCAGGTGGCACTGGACTGTTGTTTCAGCCAATCAGCGTTGTGTAATATGAAGGTTTACATGTATTTCCACACAATCCCACAGGGCAAAGACCGAAGGAGAGCTTGGGGAAGTAAATAACTAAAGGCACATTCTGTGATAAACACAGTGGTTTATAAGACGTGATGATTCAAATGTTTTATAAAATGACTGCGTGGGGGACATTAAACGAGTGATATTGGTAAATGATGTACTTTTCAAATGTATTTTGTTGTAGTTGAACTTACGGGAGAGATGAAAGATCACAGCTGTGCTGTGGCACATTTAAATGGCTCTTCAAGACAACGTATGCTTGGCAATCGGGAACATCAATAAAACGTTTTGCAGTAGCAATGTGGTTCATTGAAATTACATGCAGCATATGGCCACACTGTTGAGCACACACTGTTCCTCCGTCGCAAAAGACAGACGTGCGATGGTCTCACACACAGCCTTCTCTAATGGTTGTGTTGTGTGTTGTTGTGTGCTGTAAGTCATTGCATGTTGTGCGATGTGTCCCACATGCTCTACCAACGTTTTTTTCTCTATAAAATATTCAACTGGGTCATCGCACTTCTCTGTCACTCCATCTCTCCATATCTCTCCATCTCACCGTATCTCTCCATCTCTACAAGTATAATAACTTCTGGAGGAAGAGACATGATGCCTCTGCCAGCACACGAAGAGACATAGTGTGATTTAGCTACAATATAAAATGACTCTAAAATTACAAACTGTGTGTGATGCACAACCACATAGACTTCAAAGTGGCTTTAGCTAAGTCTGGGGAATGCCAGGTGCACTGGTAAATGTTTAGCTCCGTGGGCCAGGGTAAAAATATGTCCTGGAATGGGCAAATATTTTTCCTGTGTGGTTAAAATTCACAAGTAATTTTTGAGAGAGACTCTCGTGACTTGGTGGGTTCTTTTTGACCATAGAAAAGCTGGTTCTACAGCCTGACGTGCAAACCAACATCTCATGCCAGCTCCCATGCTAATGCCTCATAGGCTATACAGCCTGCAGGCTAACACAGTCCTGTAGAAGACAGGAGACACAGGCTCATGCACAGTGGGGTGGCAGGCTAGACTGGTGGTGGAGAAGTGTGGGCCTGTAAATGAAGTGTTGTGGGTTCAAATCCCCAAGCCGGCAAGGTGAAAATCCCTGCCGTTCTGCTCCTGAGCAAAACAGTTTGCCCTAATTGTTTTGAGATTATTGCGGTGAATAAGAATGTGTTAGCACACATGCCTGATACTAAAAAACACAAAGGTAGCGGGAAAAACTAACCGTTTACTTCTCCTGTTATCCTGTCTCAGTGTGATGGATGATGACGGTCTTTGTGTCACAGACCATTTATTATCTTAATCTCGTAGAGAAGGGTTTACGTTTTCCCTTATCAAATGTTTCCCTTGCTGTTTTATATGTGCTGCCACAGCTTTTCCACAGACGTTTAGACAGTCAAGAATCAGACAGACAGTCACACCAGCTGGTATATCCACTCTGATCAGAATCGGATTCCATCCGCAAAAAATATGGGAGCTGTGATTGGTTGTTACACAGTTGACAATAAAAAAGCAACAGGCCTGTTCATGACTAACTCAATGATGTGTGAGGATGTGTGATGTTTTGTCTGTGAAGCCCATGCTAATTTGACAACCATCCCTAACTTTGCCGCAAAAGCCGAAGTTAATCATTGTTAGCGACCCCTAGTGTCTGAACATCATTGGTGTAAATCTGGCGATCGCTCTTAAAACTACAACGCCCTTGGAGAGGACCGCCGTAAGTTACTGAGCCTAACGTTACAGAAATGTTTTTTAAAGACAGGAAAATCAAAGAACATTGATAAAATGTAGTTCAGACGACCTGTGCGAGATATGAAAGGATTTATGTTGGCTCCACCTTGAACTTCAGATCAAACAGTTTCTGGGTCTGGACAGTGCAGAACCAGAGGGATGACTGCCATCTTGTTGTTTGAATTGTGACTGAAGAATCCTGTTAAGTTAGCTGTGTGCTAACTATGCTAAATAACGCTGTCAAAAATAATGTAGACACAACGTTGTTAGAAAGAAAAAACAGTATGGATTTTGCATTTGAGTTTGACACCTTTCATGTTGCTGTTCACGTGGGTATAAAAAATACATAATCTATTACAGCGGTCAAGTATTGCAGCCTTCCTGTAGCCTGTTAAAACGACTTATTGTGTAATTCTGGTTAGATACACTTGTGTGTGCATAGTGATTACTGTAACATTGGTTCTGGGTCCCGGGTTTCTGAGCGTGAATTCTGATGGTGTAACGTCAACAACATACAACCGCCACCCTCCTCATGCCTCCATGCGCCTCTTCTAATCAACGACTCTAACCATCGTCATGGTTGGCCGCAGTAAAGGACACTGAGTGATTAATGGGGGGTAGATATATTACATATATTTTTCTCGATACATATATTTCATTTGGTACCAAATTTGGTTTTGTGTAAAAATGGTAAAGAATGTTATTTGGTACCAAATTAGGTTTTATTTTACAGATTGTAAAATAATGTTTTTGCGATGTGTAAAGAAACTGCATGATCATTCCGGTTGTAACACTCTTGCTGATATAGTCCCCGTGAATGAGAGAATGGAAGAGAAACTTACACATCAACTTTGGAACTTGCCCTTGTGATTCCTTTTTTGTATCAGGTACACTACCTGTGACAGGCATGATATTGCTGAGAAAGTATCACTGTTGTCAATTAACCACAAGGTTAGGTTCATACATTCTTACACGCCCGCACACACACACACAGACACACACACACACGCACACGCACACGCACACACACACACACACACACACACACACACACACACACACACACACACAATAACCACGCTATGGATATAGTTGTGAAAATAAGGTCACAACTATGTTTGGCAGAAAAAAATCCCTGCTGTGACTGGTACAGTAGAGATAAATGGATGTTTTTATATAAACGTATATATAAGTCATAATATTTGTCATAATATCTATATGTACTGAATGTGAAGAGGCACTCAATGTTGTTTTTGGCCCGTCACAATTCACATGAGAGGGGCACCACTGTCATTATGTGGCAAAGCAAGAGAGGAAATCCTTTGTAGGAGGCCTGGCAAATCAATGGAAGAGCTAACTGCCTGTTTGCTAACTAGCTTTCTCCACTCACTTTGATCCAGTCAAGACAAGAACTGTGTTGTTAATCAGATGATAATTAACTACCACAAAATGTTGCCTCCTCAGTCCCTCTCTCCCTCTGCGTTCTCCCTGATTGCACCCAGCGTCTCAGCCTCATACACACGGCAACAGCCCCTCCCCCGCATGGCAACGACCCTTCCCCCACTTGCCCCTTGGTTGGTTGCCAGATAAAGCAGAAGAGGGACCGCTAACTCAGTTCAGAAAAACTTCACCTTCCATTAGACACTTTTCTTCCCATCTGATAACATAGTACCTGTTTTGGTGGGATCTTGCAGACTAGACAAGCCAGCTAGTAGAGGCAGGATTCCTCAACCTCAAACATAAAAATGTACACTCTAACTAACTTTAAGCTTAAACCTAATTCCAACCCCAGAAACATGAAATGTGTTTTCTTCATGGGGCACAACACACACACACACACACACACACACACACACACACATACATACAGGACATAGACACACACACAAACACACACACATTCATACATACAGAACACACACACACATTCATACAGGACACTCACACACACATACATTCATACATACAGGACACAGACACACACATACATACAGGACATACACACATACACAAAAACACACACACACATATTCATACATACAGAACACACACACACATTCATACAGGACACTCACACACACATTCCTTTATACAGGACACACACACACTCTCACACACACACACACACACACACACACACACACACACACACACACACACACACGCATACATTCATACATACAGGACATACACACACATTTCCCCACCTTAAACTGAGGAGGTGTCGTGTCACCTACATGCAGAGAATCCTCCGACAGACAGGCAGCTGTACATATGGCCGCCGTTATGTCTTAGGACAGCGAGCGGTTTTGACTCTGCAGCAGATGTCTCTGGGACGGCGTCGTCTTCTGCCCTACCGCTCCTCTGACGCACGCTGGGAGCCAGTCAGAGTGAGACGGGGGGGCTGAGAAAGGCTCACAGATGGTGAGATATCTGAGGCAGTTTGATCAGCCGAAGCGGCAGGCATGTAGGTATCAATGCTACAGGTGTCCTGGGAGCAGACGATACTGTAAAGACGACTTCTGTTCCAGAGTACCCCCGTGGAGACGAAGACGAGACGTGGGGAAGCGACACGGGAAGAAGAGAGAGGGAGGAGACAGGGGGGGATAAGAGAGAGGTTGAGAGATTGGCAGTGCGCCAGGGAAGAGAGAGTGGAGGAGCCTAAGGTGAGAGAGACCGAGAGGGAGAGGAGGAGTAAGAGAACGTGAGACATGAAGCCCTCACAGCTTTCAGACTGGGGGAAAAGAACAGCTTGAGAATGAAAATATTTCCAATCTCCACGTTCTCCTATGACTACAGCTGGGCTTGAAGAGCGGAGCGCGTGTCAGGGAACAAGGCCCCATGGTTGGAGAGCTGTGCGTTTATACGACCCCGTCACATAAGCACACGCCACCACAAACACCAGCCCACCTCAAATGCAGCCAGCGTGTCCCCGACTCCAATCCTCAGCTTTGTTGTCAACAGGGGTGGAAAATAAATAAGCAGAGGAGGCAGGAGAAAAGGACAGGCCCGGAGACGGCCCGGCTCTGAGAGGGGTTTGATCGATAGGAGGGCGAGGAGCGCATTATCGATCCAGTCAGCGAGTTACAGCCGTTAGAGGAATAAGGAGCGTGGCGCTCGGACTTGTTGATTAACTGAGGCGGGCCGGGTCGCTTGTCGGCTGCAGTACGTTAAGGTGATGTACATGGATTGGCCTGTAAGGGCACAACGGATCGCTTTGCTCTGCATGATGACAAATGAATGCGAGGACCCTGAAAGGAGAAAAAAGGAGAAATGTCCTGAGAGAAGACGACAGGAAGCAAATCTACAATAATGTGGGTCATGGCTTTCAGACGATGGCTGAGTGAAATTAGCTGTTTGATCTCCTCTCGAAGCTTATGCAAGCACACTCTATGTCTGGCATGCTCCAAGGCTCTGAGGTGATGTGGTGTTTTGACTCCATCTAGAAGTATGAGCTGACACAGTGAAAGCACAGCACAAGCGCAGACACAAAGCTGTAAAAAGGAATGTAAACAGGTGCCAAACAAACACACAGACAAACACATAAAACACACAAATGTACAAACCCACATAGAAACATACTCTGAGGTCTCAAGCACTGCCTCTTAATGAAACCTTCTATTAACCTGTATGCAGAGGCAACCCCAGAGTCATCTTTTGGGCATGAATCTCAAAGAAATTACTTTATGACCATTTTGCTTTCAAAACTGTTTTGCTTCATGCTGTCACTCAAAATGGTCCAGGTTGGCTGGTGTTTGTGAGCGAAATCATTTAAAACGCCCCACTGGCACGTCTACTGTTCGCAGGACTTGTGATGATTCAAAAAGGAGATAATTAATTAATCAAAACGATAAGTGCCCTCCAACAGGATACATGCCGCTAGCTTATGCCTCAGAAACGGAAAAACGCTGCGTTTGTCCTGCTGCACTGTGTTGCAGGGAAAAACCGTTGCAGGACGTTCTGTATTTTCATGCGTTGGGACTTGTGAACTATATTCATAACGTTTTATCCAAACAAGAACGGCTTGACAGAAATGGTGGCGATGGGTGAATGTTGCCCACATGCCCAGATGACGCACGTAGCGAAGTTAGCGGAGTGACGCTCTAGTGTGATCGATGCCGTGCAACAACATATTGCATGCAGATACCGTAGGGACGTGATGCACACAGCTGCCTTAGAGACACTTGGATGTTTGTGGGTAGTTGTGTTCATATGTGTGTGTGTGTGTGTGTGTGTGTGTGTGTGTGTGTGAGTGTGTACATCTGTGTGTATGCCTGGTAACATGCAGGTCTTTGTATGTGTCTCTGTGTGTACGTGTTTTGTGTGTGTGTTTGTATATGCGTGTTCTTTTGTGTGTGCGCAGCTCATAGCGATGGCAACAAAGACAGAAAGAAAAGGATCAAGTGGAACACTCAAAGAGACTCACTGATAGTGACAGAAGGAGAGAGAGGGAGTGAGTGAGTGAGGAGGTGGAGAGAGGGGGAGAGACAGCAGGGAGGAGGTGGAGAGAGGGGGAGAGACAGCGAGGAGGAGGTGGAGAGAGGGGGAGAGACAG